>CAUYQV010084735.1:0-11730 GCA_963574575.1 Galagoides demidoff | reverse complement strand
CCCTGGGTAGAGTGCCATGGCATCACAGCTCATAGCAACCTCCAACTCCTGGGCTCAAGCAAGTCTCCTGCCTCTGCCTCCCAAGTAGCTGGGACCACAGGCACCCGCCACAACGCCCGGCCATTTTTTGGTTGCAGCCATGATTGTTGTTTGGCGGGCCCGGGCTGGGGATTCGAACCCGCCACCTTAGGTGTATGTGGCTGGCGCCTTAGCTGATTGAGCCACAGGCGCCGAGCCTCTAGGTCCTTTTCTAATAGCTCTGCTTATCTGTCTTCCTTTTTTTGGTCCCAACTGGAAGAAACACCTAGATCCTAAGCCCTCTGTTTTTCTCCCTCCCTATTCACAGAGAACTAACCCCTCTACCACAATGGCTCCCACATCTTGCTCTCACCTTGGCTCAAGTTTCAGGTTTTTATTTGCCCATAAGGCAGTTCCTCTAGGCATCAGGCCATTATATCATGTTTAACCAGTCTAAAACTTACCTTTGACAAGCTGGTTCATATTGCTACCCACTTGCTACTCCTGATGTGTTGTCCTCCAATAAGACCCTTCAAGTGTAGTCCACCCTCTCTCTTTACCTTTCTCTCTTCAAGTTTATTCTTCCCCTTAGGTCTTTACCCTTATCTACAATGTTATCCCATGGCCTCTTTATAATTTAATTTCCTAAAATCCCAAGAAAAGCTGATGTTCATTAAGCCCCCCACCTCAAAATAACATTGATCTTACTGAATCCCTACTTGCTTCACCTCTGAATTTTTAAAGCTCTCAAGTCCAATGCCACTAATCCATTCACATTAATTCTACCTGATTGACACAACTTCCATCCGTCATCTATTACGTGTGCCAGGTGTTGTGTGGGTGCTGACATGTACAAACCCCAGTACAAACCACTGCATATTTACAGTCCAGAATGGATGAGACAAAGAGATAACCATCATAGATAAAATTCAAAAAGGTGTAAGTAAAGAACTGTGAGTTTCAGAGGTATAAGAGAGTGAAGAGAAGAGGCTCCAAGAAGGAGGCAGCATTCACATAGGGCTTTAAAACACAAATATTCTGTTCATGAACATTTTGTCTGCCTGCTGGTTGACTGCAGGCCTTTCAACACAGCCAATATCATCACCTCTTTAAAGCCTAGTGTAAACCGTGGAATATGCTAAGTAGAATAAATAAAGAAGAGTAACACTAATGAGAATTCATGGAAAGGTTATTAAAAGTTTATATACTTCCCATGGTTTCAACTTCAATCAACTATTACTGTATGATATTAGCATCATTCTGAAATAAATTTTACTGAGATAGATTTGGACAGATGAGCATGTGTAGACCTGAGGGAGAGTTTTCCTGAGCATGAACTTTGCCTGGTAAGGAGATAAGGAATCAGGAGGTGTGCTTAGCGAACTGCAGCCCAATTCCTAGATCAGAACAGAAGACAAATATGATAATAGAATATGAACTGCAAGGTAGTTAGGTAGGACTATATTTGCCAGTCCTTTGAATGGTTATTCATGAGATTTTCTTGCAAGGAAGGTGGCTATATGATATACTTGGCAGCTGTGTACAGGCTGGTTGGTGAGGGGGCCTGTAAGTTGGTGGAGCTGGGTGAAATAGAAAGAAGATCAATTAGGAGGTGAGTGACAATAGCACTGAGATGGGTGGAGTTGGTTGGGGCAGAAGAAGGGAGGATTTTAGAATCATGACCCAGGATATGGAAGCTGAGTAGAGGAAGAGGAACAAGGGAGAGAGAACAGAGTACAGAAGTACACTAGAAGATCAAATAGTACTAGTACACGAGTACTAATCTACTGCTATTACTGTTCTTCAGAGAAACAGAATCAATAGGCCGTACCTGTATAGAGATACGTAGAAAGAGATTTACTATGAGGAATTTGTTCATGCAATTATGGAAGCTGAGGAGTCTCACAATGTACTGTCTTCAAGAGGGAGATCCAGGAACACTGACGGCATAGCTCTAATCTAAGCCCAAAGGACCAGTAATCAGGGGGACTGCTGGTGTAAGTCCTGGCCCAAGTCTGAAGTCGCAAGAACCAGTAGTACTGATGTCACAGGGAAGGAGAAGATGGATATCCTAGCTCAATAAGACAGGAAGAATTTGCCCTTCTTCTGCCTTTTTATTCTATCTGGGCCCCCAACAGACTGGATAGTATCCACTTCTGCTGGTGAGAATCATTGTCATTACTCAGTCTACAGATACAAATACTAATCTCTTCCAGAAACACCCTCACGGACACAGTCAGAAATAATATTTTACCAGATGTCTGGAGACCCCTTAGCCCAGTCAAGTTGACACATAAAATTAACAGACACCAACTATGGGTCTGAAGTTTTTGAGCCTGAGAGAATAAAACAGTGGGTCTCCATTACAGAGAGCTGGAGAAGAGGACTTGAGAGAGATAGTGAGTTAACCTGATAAACATGATTGTTAGTGCTGTTGGAGTGGTTAAGACTGCCACATGGAAGATGATTGAACCTTGAGGATCACTGAGGGAAATGACAGAGTTAATCTAGGGCTCTCCAAAGTCTCTGATATGAGATTCAGTCCTGGTTTTCCAGTCTTGAGGATAGAGATGCTATCTGGTTATGAGCAGCTGAAGTGACACAGAAGCCAAAGAAAAGCAGAATTGCAATGAGGGGTAGCCAACAGCAACTATGTAAAGATGGTGAGAATCAGACAAATTTGCTGTTTCTAGCAATGGGGAGATCACTGGTGACTATAACAAGAATAGGGCCTGGGAAAGAAGCCATATTTCAGTGTTTCTTTCATGTCTTTCTCGAATCAACAGCATGATAGCAAACTTAATGCAAAAGTTCAACTGAACACATGCCTGGTAAGCATGATACTTTGCTTTATCCTCTGTGTACTGCTAAAAATGTTTTATCACCTATTTTTTCCCTTGATTTGCAGAGGAGTCTACATAAACAGGTTTTTCATTCCTTCTCTGAGCAGTCCCCAAATAAAACTTCCCCAAGAAGTCTAGCGCAATTAAGTTACATTGCCCTGGATTATTTGACATTCTTCTCCTCTATTCCAGACTGGGTAGATTAAAAACATAGCATGAGTGAACTCTGTTTTTTTCTGACTTGGTTTGGTCCCTGAAGACCCTCAGACTCAACACTCACTAGGGGGTCTAAGATATAGTATAGTGTAGGAGAAATAATGGCAGCTCAGGAGAGGGTTTGTCTGTATCTATCTTTGCTCAGCTTAGGTACTGCTATCACGGCTCATTCTCCAGAGCTCTTCTGCTTGTTCCTCATTGGAAACCCTGTTGAACAGAGCCAAGCCTGTTGGCTTAGTACCTGGGTCACCACCACATTCTTTTTCCCTCAAAGGTAAGGAGGCCAGAGGATTGACAACTTGGCCGTAGTCATCTTTATAGAGCAACCTGTGGATGCCCTGTCTCATGATCTTATGGGCAACTCTCATGGGCTGTCACCATGGGCTAGGGTGGATACAGACAGTTTTTCTGTACTTCTAATCCCTCTCTGGGAGTCTTCGTTAGCATAAAGTCAAGTCTTCTTGCTCTGTGTGCAACCAGTGATACTACTCCTGGCCTCTTGCTGACAATTGTACCCATTAAAATACCTTTAATCTTCAAGTGGCCCAATATGTCACTTTACATTTCTAAAAGAATTCATTTTACATTTTTCATGGTGAGAATTTCAGACACCAGGACCTGGCCTTGAGGGAAGATGGTTTGGAAAAGAAGGAGGGAGGCTTCCTAATGCCTTCAAAGTCCTGCCACAGGGAGGGTGGCCTAAGCAGAAGACCCATCCTGTCTGCACTCCATGGTTAAGTACCACTGGAGAGTTTGCATGTGACTCTTTCCACAGAAATAGCTATGGCTTCCATAATAAATAGTATCCTTAAGCCTCAACTGCAATTTCCTCACATCTTAAGACCAGAAGCCTCAACCACAGCGTCTGCCACAATTACATGGGCAGGTATAAAATCTTTCTGTTAGTTAGGATTTAATTTGCTCATCATGTTTATTGAAGGGTTGTTGACCAGAGATGATAGTATTACTTATATAAAGGTAAGAATGTACATTGCACAATAAGTAGAATAAATAAAAAAATAATTGCCTTTCAGACTTCCTGGAAAGCTAACTGAAACTTGGCTCTTTTTTAAGAGAACCAAGTCCTTTCAACCATTGTTAGTATTGGCCGTGTATCTGTGCAGAAGTCATGGTTATTTCTACTTAAGATGTAAAAAGCGTTTAGTGTTTTCTAAACTCTGCCCACCATCTTCAAAGATGTTAGGTTATTAAGTATGAAATGCTTGATTTTAAGTACTGTTTGACAGTTGATATCTCTAACATTTCACTTTGATACTTTTTTTTTTATTGTGAAGAAATACCTTCATTCTTTCAAATAGATGTTTTGGCTTGTGATTATCTTTCAAAATTTTTTAAGAGCAAATTTTGTGAAACCACTGATAAGTCAAATATATGTGTTATTTTCAAATGTAAGTTCCATCATGGAGCAAATGGAGCACAGACAGCTTGAAATATCAATAGATTATTTGGGAAGGATGTGGCTAATGAATGCACTGTACATTGATGATTTGAGAAATTCTGTTCTGATGATTTTAATCTTGAAGATGAGCCACACGGGTAACCTGAGACCAGAAAGCTGTAGTGGAATTGAATCCATCTCAACCTATGTATGAATTAGCAGCAAGGTTTGACATTACTATTCCAACAATATTGGACCACTTGAAACAAATTGGCAAGGTAAAGAAGTGGGATAGAATTCTGCACGACTTAAAGGAGAATCAGAAAAGAAATCATCTGAAAGCTTTCCTTTCTTTGCTGTCACTACATAAAGGCGAATCATTTCTACACCATATCATTTTGTGTGACGAAAAATGGAATCTTTTTGACAATTGCAAGCATTTGGCACAATGGTTGGATAAAGATGAAGTGCTGAAACATAGTCCAAAACTAAATGTTTACCAAAAAAAGCAACTGGTGTCTGTTTGGTGGTCCAGTGCTGGGGTTATCTACTACAGCTTCATGAAACGTGATCAGTTGATTACAGTAGATGTCTACTACAGCCACCTGGATGACAATGAGGAGGATTCTTGTGATTAGGAAGCTGAGTTTGGCCCATAGAGACAGGCCAATTCTCTTGCAAGACAATCCTTGACCATACGTTGCACAAACAATGGTGCTCAAACTACAGAGGCTGGACTTGGAAATTCCCTGTCATCCACCATATTCACCAGACCTTGAACCAACTTGAATATCACTTCTTCCAGGCTTTGGACTGCTTATTTCAAGGAAAAATATTCAACTGTCAACAAGCTGTGGAAAATGCCTATTGCCATTTCATCACGGCTTGCTCTCCAGGCTTCTTCGCTGCTGGCATAGACAAGCTATCATTAAGAAGGCGAAACTGTGTTGATAGGTTAGGCGCATACTTTAATTAATTGTACTGCTTCTTGTTTGAGATATAATGAACTTTTGATTTGAAATTGGACATTTTGTACTTAATAACTTACTTCTGGATTATTTCACTCTGACTGAGGTAGAGGCTATAGTAATGGTGGCATGGATCCCCACAGACATGTAATCTACAACATTCCATTTCTTTTCTGTTCTTTAAAAAGTACCACTATCTAGATTTTTCTTTGTTTTATAGCTTGGGGCATAGAAAGAGAAGAGAAGGATAGGAGGCAATTCAGGAAAAGCTAATGTATTTAGCTATTTGCTTCACGCTATTTGATCTCAGCCAGTAGGACTTTAATAGGTTTGGTAGTGATTTTAAACCAACCCACCCATTTCATATCTCACTGATGATGGGATCATTTTAAAGGTAGAGATGCAAGCAGGAGGGGCAGAGAGTTGTGGATTGTGAATATGGGGGAGGAGGTAGGTGCCTTAAATGTATTTGCACCGGAAGACAACACATTTGCTCCAGAGTGGCTGTTCTCTATAAAAGCATATTGGAAGCTCCTCCTTGAAAATGACTTTCAGAACCACCCATGAAAAGGCACATTATTATTTCTGCAAAATAATGGGTTGTTTCTGACCCATTAAAGATGCTATTCACCTTGCTTGTGTACTCTCCTCTGTAGGTGTGGTTTCAGATGACATCTGTCTGGTTCAGGAAATAAACACACCCTTAGAAGGTGAAGATTTATTTTCAGTGGTGATAACCAAAAAAACATGCCTCAGCATGAAGAAGGGTGACTGGAGCAGTGGCTGTATGGCAAAAGGAACAACTTTGAGGAACATCATTCATATTTTGAGCACTAATATTACAGATTAAACATAAAATCCTCATAGTTGATAGCTCTATCTGGAACAGCCTGCGGGCAGAATATCTGTTTGCCAAAATGTACTGAAGGTCATGCAACAGCACTCAACCACATGATGAACTGGTGGCTTTGCAAGATCACGTCCTTTGGAGAACTAGGCTCAGGTATTTCTACATCAGGTCAACCGAGGGTTTCCTTTTTTCAAGCTTCTATTAGGTATTATGAATAAAATTCTTTCCATGAGAATAGAAATGACTTTTGGTTCTTTGATGAATAAAGAACAGGCTTGTTATTTCTCGGCCCATTCTAATTTAGGAGGGGATGTTGTCTAGTACTGATTGGGCTCCACTGAGCTCACTCCACTTCTGCATCTCAGTGGCGAGAGAGGATGGGGAGAGAGAGAGAGAGAGACACTGCAGTGTGATGTATGGCCACTGGAATTAGAGAGATCTGTGTTTGAATCCAGACTCCATCATGTAGAAGCTCTGTAACCATGGGCAATCTCTGAGGGGTTTGGGGGTCTTCATCATACAGCCCTTGAAGGGTTTCATGAGGACTGAGGGAGATAATGCATGTGAGGTGCCTAGCACAGTGTCTGGTGCACAGTGGGAGCTCTATGAGCAGCAACAGAGTCCTACTGTGTGTGTGTATAGAGTATAGCGCTTCATGCATAGAATGCATGAATGCATGTCCCAAGAATTTTAGTTTTCTTAATGTTCTTGTGAACACTGAACAATAGTTGAAATAGGAAGAGGAGAGTGTTGCCTTTGTCTGCCTGAATGGGACAACAAAGGGACATTGAACTGGATGGCCTTGTAAGTCCTTTCCCATCTGAGCTTCCAGGGGTCTCTTCAAAATGCTCTGGTTTCCAGATGAGCTCCCACACATGGGTTTTTGCACAGAGTCCTAACTGAGTATGAGCTGGATACAGCACAATGTTTTCTTTCTTTAGGAGAAAGAGGCATAAAAGTACCCCTAACTCTTGAGGGCAGGGGACAGCTGTCACTCTAACCCAGTGAACAAGCCCTGTTGCTGGTGAGGCTGGTCACTTTGAAGCCAAACCATGAAGCTCCTACTTACCCAACCAGCATGATGGGTAAAGAGTCCTCACTTAGCAAGAAGCCAGAGTAAAACCTTTTATGAGGTAAAGGACTCATAGGAGGTGGCCAAATCACAAACGGTGAAATTAGTAAAGGAGGCAAAAGAAGGAATGCTCTGTGCCGTTGCCACACCCACAGTTAGGATATAAAGCCACAGAGAGGATTAGGGCTTATCCCAGAGAAAAGAAGTCAGGCTTCTGAAACTGACCATCGGAACTCCTGTCCTTCCCAGCACCATGTCTTACTCCTGCATCCTGCCCAGCCTTGGCTGCCGCACCAGCTGCTCCTCCCGACCCTGTGTGGCCCCCAGCTGCCACAGCTGCACCCTGCCCGGGGCCTGCAACATTCCTGCCAACGTGGGCAACTGCAACTGGTTCTGCGAGGGCTCCTTCAATGGCAGCGAGAAGGAGACCATGCAGTTCCTGAATGACCGCCTGGCCAGCTACCTGGAGAAGGTGCGGCAGCTGGAGCGGGAGAATGCAGAGCTGGAGGGCCGCATCCAGCAGCGCTGTCAGGAGCAGGATCCCCTGGTGTGCGCCAACTACCAGTCCTACTTCCGCACCATGGAGGAGCTCCAGCAGAAGGTGAGGGGTGGGCACCGCGCTGCCAGTTTGATGATCTGTTTCTCCCAATTTAGTTTACCAACTTCTGAATGCATCTAAGGCATTCATAGCGAATGTTGAGAATGATGAAGGTATAGAATTCATGGCTTACAAAGGACATCAACGAGTCTTAGAAAATATATTTTGGAACCACAAGGGAAGGGTACAGGCTGGGGACTGAGTGAGGCATTAGACTAAAGTCAGTCAGCTGTCTTTTGTTGTTTCTTACCCCAAATCAGAATATCAGTTCAATGATGGTATTCCGGTTTTGTTTTCAGAGCCTTATGACACTTTGAAAACATAGTATGTACCTGAATTATTTCTCTGTGCTAGGGATTTCCTGAAATAATCTTCAAATACTTAAAGCCTTTCAAGGCTGTAGCAAAAGACAGTGTCTGTGGCTAGGAAACAGAGCCACTGACTCCAGAAATTAATTAGTATGTACAGACAACTGCCATCCTCTGGAGCAGGTGTGGACACAGAGGACAGTACAGGGCCATACAAGCAGGACAGTATGGGTGTAGGTAAAGAGTCCACAGAGGGGTGGGACTTCGCACCTGGGGTAGCTTAGGGAGGGCTCCTGAGAAGAGGTGATATTTGAGTGGGGTTTGAAAAATGAGCAGGAGTTTGGTACTCAATCATACAAGCCTCTGATTCTTGGGAGAGAATTGGTTGTCCTCTGTTCGGTAATTCTGGCAAAGTGGATGCCAGAAAGGGACCAGGTTGTTAGAGTATCATTCATCTGTTTACCTACAGTTGGTGTGCCTTAGGCCAGTGTTAGGGTGGGGGATAAAGTAGGGAGGATGATCTCTTTCCTTCAGGAGCTCATGGTCTAATAGTGGAGACAGCTGTGGAAACAAATGACCACACAAAGGTCATTGAAATGTCACTGGAAAAATGTAAACAGCATGGATCACACCGGAGTCCTGTTATGTAAAGGGGAATCCAAGGTAGAAGGCTCTGTACACAAGAATGGGCAAGGGCAAGATGAGGGTAGTTTGTGTTGGTTTGCCTGGGACTTTCCTGGTTTTAGCATCCCAAGAACCCTTTCAGGCCTAAGCAAACTCAGACAGCTGGTCACCCTACTTTGACCTGTAGCTACCCAGTAAGCTCAGTTCCTGATGGAAGCCAGAGGCTGACCAAGAAAAGTAGTGGTCACGACAAAGGGCACATTTCACCTTGACCATTCTGGTTTTGCAATGATCAGTTCTGTGAATGAATCCTTTTATCTCCAAACTGAAAATCTGAAAGGACTCAAAGCTATTTGAAAGGACTATGCCTGCAAGAAAACAACTTTTCGTTTTAAAGCACAAGGCATTCCTTCTCAGGATAACTCATTGCCCAACTCACCCTGTTTGCAGATCCTGTGTAGCAAGGCTGAGGGAGCCAGGTTGTTGGTCCAGATTGACAATGCCAAGCTGGCCGCTGATGACTTCAGGACCAAGTAAGGTGTTTCTGATGATCGGAGACAGATTGAACTGTGAAGTGATGAACTTCCTATCCCAGGAGTGTGCAAGGAGATCCTTCTGGGTGATACTGGAGGGTTCCTGTACTGGGTTAGAGTTAGGTTAAATGTCAGTGTCTCCTGACGGGGTGCCAGGATTCTGTGCTTGAAGTTTGGTGGTAAAAAACCACCTACTCTTTCTCCTTTTCAACTTAATGTATGGACCAAGTTTAAAAGTAAATTTCATCCTGGTTTCTTAGTCTACATCAGCTACTATCAGCCCATGAAAACAAATGATTAAAACACAAAAGTATCAGGCAACGTTTACTTTCAGAGAAGCAATTAATAGTATTTTTAGGTATGACTATTAAAATCCAGATAATGCTTTGCATTTTTATGAGACTTTACCATTTACAGTATAATTTTACCTATTTCATGTCTTCATCTTCAGCCTAACCCTGTGAAGTGTTAGTTTGTCTTCATTTTACAGATGAGGAAACAGAGGCTCAGAGAGATTAAGGAATCTGCCCACAGGCAGTTAGTGGCAAGGCCGGATCTAAATGACACTGACTTTTGCACATCTCAGTGTGGTTGGAGATAATCTGTAGCAGGCTTACCAGGTGTGCCAAATAAAGACAGCACACATGGCAAGGCTCGGTTGATAGCAGCGTAAGAAAGGATTCTTAGAACAAAAGTAGTTAGTGTTGGATGAAACTATACACAGGCATCCCACCAATACTTTTTTGTGGGTCTTGGAGAAAAAGTAGGCCTTCTCACTTAGCAGAGTGGTATATAATTTTTTGCTTTTAAAACACCTTTTAAAAAATGTAAAACATTCCAAGTATAATGAGTTTGACTACAGGTCAGTCAAGCAAAGCCCAGGAAACAGTCTTCTCCTTTGACCGCTTTCTTCTTTTGACCTCCGGCTGTGTGTGTAGGTATCAGACAGAGCGGTCCCTGAGGCAGCTGGTGGAATCTGACATCAACAGCCTTCGAAGGATCCTGGATGAGCTGACCCTGTGCAGGTCTGACCTGGAGGCCCAGGTGGAGTCCCTGAGGGAGGAGCTGCTCTGCCTCAAGCAGAACCACGAGCAGGTGAGAAGGTTCCATCCCCAACACCCCAGTGCTGAAGGCTCCATGACTCCCTGAGTAGGGAGGGTAAGCACCTGCTCTCCAGCTCCTATGGCTCACACAACCTTTTGCTGGTTACTCAAAACATACTTTGGGGCTTGCTGGGGGAACGAGTTACAGCTCACCTTTTTTGCACAAGGGAATCTGGTCAGCGGAGCTATTTCCAGGTGGGGCTGGGTATGCATGGCTAAGAGGCCACACGAAGATCTTTAAAATATGTTTTGCTGCTTGATAAGATCTACTATCTTCACCAAGACTAGGAGAAGAGAGCAAACATCTGTGTACTCTGTTTCATCTAGATAACTAGAGCCCAAGCTGGATAAATGTGAGTTAGGTGGGTGGACGGATGGCTGGCTGGCTGAATGGATGGACAGATGGAAAAAATGGGAGAAATGAAAGAATTCAAATAACGAATGGTCGAATCAGTTCCTGGGGTTGAGTGTAATACTAGAAAATTGGATATGTGGTGCAAACATTAGTTGTTTTCATGAGGAAGAAACAACCTCTAATAGTCAGTGTCTGAAGGCAGGAGATGTGAAATGAATGAGGAGTTAAATGTGGCTTCTCTGTAGTTAAGTAGCTGCGATTACAAAGCAATTATCACGCCAAGCTTATCAGTGAACAAATGGGAAATCAGAAAGAAATGATAGAATCCTAGTCAAGCAGCTCATTATGCACAGGAGGGCAGAGACCCAGAGGGGGGTCTGAACCTCCAGGGGTGACTTCAACTGGTTTTCCACTCCTGTTTTCTAAATTCCAATGCGATCCTCTCTCTTCCCTCTTCACTGTAATCTCACAAAGAAGTTACCCATAGACTTTTCTTCTGTGGGTTATCTTTTCCCTGTTCTCCCTCAGGAAGTCAACACTCTGCGCTGTCAGATCGGAGACCGCCTCAACGTGGAGGTAGATGCCGCCCCCACCGTGGACCTGAACCGGGTTCTAAATGAGACCAGGTGTCAGTACGAGGCCCTGGTGGACACCAACCGTAGAGAAGTGGAGGAATGGTTCACCAGGCAGGTGGGCATCTCAGCCCCCGGCCACTCAGTTCCTCAGAACCGCCAGGATCCCTCAGGCTGGGTCTGATCCCGTCTCCTCCCCTTGGCTATTTCAGACTGAGGAGCTGAACAAGCAGGTGGTGTCCAGCTCAGAGCAGCTGCAGTCCTGCCAGGC
>CAUYQV010084728.1:0-23405 GCA_963574575.1 Galagoides demidoff | reverse complement strand
TTGAGTCCAGTCTGGACAACACAGGAAGTCTCCTTCTCTTAAAAAATTAAACAAAAAATTGACGCTGCAGTGAACTGTGATTGGACCACAGCACTCTAGCCCAAGTAACAGAGCAAGACCCTATTTCCTTTTTTTTTTTTTAGAGACAGAGTCTCACTTTATCACCCTTGGTAGAGTGCCATGGCAGCTATCACACAGCTCACAGAGCAACCTCCAACTCCTGGGTTTAGGTGATTCTCTTGCCTCAGCCTCCCAAGTAGCTGGGAACTCAGGCACCCGCCACAATGCCTGGCTATTATTTTGCTGCGGTTTGGCCGGGGCCAGGTTTGAACCCGCCACCCTTGATATATGGGGCCAGCGCCTTACTCACTGAGCCACAGGCGCCTCCTGCAAGACCCTATTTCTAAAGATAATTTTAAAATTTAAATAAAGTAAATTGAATGTCTAATTCATGGTCAATGGCTAAATTAATTCATTAAGATTATGTAGCAATTTAAAATTATGTTTGTAAATAAAAATACATTAATAATAATGTGCTTATATTAGCAAGTTAATTTTAAAAAGAAATACATGCATCTGTATATACAGATACATATATACATACCTAAGAAAGTATCTTTAATATTATATATACATACAGTTTATAAAACACAGGCTTATATACCATATGTATTTTTGGAAGAGCATATAGCAAAATTTTAATAATGGTTACCTTTAGTTTCTGGGATAACTGACTCCATTTTAGTCCAGATACTTGGTTGTTGATATCGCAAAAGACATGTTTATTTTCAATCTACACAAATAACATATATATTTAAGAAATCCTAAAATATCATTTTTATATAATAAATAGAAGGAGAGTTCTTCTTTTAACATATATAAGTACTAAAAAGAAAAGTAACTTGGAAATGTTTGACAAATCTGTCAAAGAGCTAAAATCTCTCTTAATAAGGAAAGCATGATCATTTCAACAGGAGAGGAAGGCAAAGGAAATTAATAGATCATTTGAAGAAGAAATGTAAAGGGCAAATGAACATATTAGAACACGTGTAATATCACTAGCAATCAAGGTAATTCATATTAAAATGAGAAAATACTTTTTCATGACGAGCTTCAATTCTCTGGTAGTTACAGAAATGTAATTTGGTGTGCAATCATTTTGGAAACTAACTTGATACTGTACCCATCAAGTAATTTTTGACCTGGAACTTTTTGTTGTAGGAACATTGAGCAAAGAAAAATGCTAATAATATTATGATAACTTAAAAAAATTATATTGCATATATGATCTTTTGTTTAGATACACACACAGGAGGAAAACCATGAGAACTTTTAATTCTCTTTGGCGGCTTGGCGCCTGTGGCTCAATTGGCTAAGGCGCCAGCCATATACACCTAAGGTGGTGGGTTCGAATCCACAGCCCGGGCCCGCCAAACAACAATGACGGCTGCAAACAAAAAATGGCCGGGCGTTGTGGCGGGCACCTGTGGTCCCAGCTACTTGGGAGGCGGAGGCAGGAGACTCGCTTGAGCCCAGGAGTTGGAGGTTGCTGTGATGCCATAGCACTCTACCCAGGGGGATAGCTTGAGGCTCCATCTAAAAAAAAAAAAAATTCTCTCTGGCATGCTTTAGTTGATTTTTATTTTACTTATATTTGTTAGTTTTTCTTCTAGATACCACTTTTTTAACCATGTAAAGTATTTTAATGCATGGTAGAAAATAATAGGAGAGATGATCTTATCGCTATACATTTGTATATCTATTTACTTGGACTATTTCGAAGCCCTTCAGAAAGAAAACACTATATAAATCCAGAGAAGTGATAAAAATACTGTTGTTATTGTTATAAATAAGGATATCTGGCAAATGAGCAGTAAGGCTGCTATGGACATGACTTTGAAGGAGGAATAAATCCAGGAGCGGGGGGCGACACGGATAGATAGATGTGCTCTAACCACACAGCAGCGTGTGTGTGTATTCTGGGGTCAAAATGTACAGATTCCATCATTTAGTATCTGTCTGCATCTCAGGGTCTCCATATGGAAAATAGGTCTAAATCATGACTTTTTATGAGAATTATAAATGATTTCATATATGTAATGTTCTTGGGAGAGTACCTGACCCATCAAAATATACAAAGAGATGGTCTAAACCTTGTCCACTGTTTCACCTTTTACTGGGACATTTATACTTGAACAGGTAAGAAATGATATCTCGAGTACGACTGTAGGACAGACTCATCTCTATGCCTGTAAGTCTGACCCATTTTTCAGACCCAGCCGATGACCCTAAAATGGATGTTATTTAACATCTTGCTCTGAAATTTAGCTTTAGACTAAAGAGAAAATTGATTTGGTAACCTAATTTAGTGGCTCAGTAGCTTCTACAAATGCTAATTCTTGTCACCTATCTGAGGCAGGGGGAGAAGAAAATCACTTAGAAAGCATCAGAGCTTTGAAAGTGACTTAGTCTATTCTGTTGAGCATCCTTTAACCTAATAGTAGTTGACATTAAAAAATAATTGATTTTATTCCGCAGAAACTTGGAAAGCCCCAGCGTTTCTTAGCTTTCATATAGGTTCTAAAAACCCCAACATTTTTTTACTCTTAACAAGTTTATTATGCGGACCAGTTTCCCTTTTGGCAAATAATTATTCAGGGCTTGAGATACTGAGCTTAAATTGAAAGCCGTTTTTTTCACTATTTTATTTTAATTAAATTCTGTACTCTGATTCTTACAGAAAAGGCATCTTTGTGAAATACATGTCTATCTCCTAATACATCTTGGGGAAAAAATCTGCTGTTTCAGTTTCTTTCCTATAGAGCTATTTAATTGAGCTAATATTAATCGAGATTTTAGAACACTAAACATGGTATGATGAAAACATGTGTACTCTGATTTCGAAAAGGTCACAATCTAGTGGGGTAGGCAGTAAAATATACTGTTTTGCACTGAAAGAATTTTATTACTGCTTTTATACATTACCATATAAAATAATATTTAATTTCAGCGATGGGATTGGAAAAGTCCTCACGAAGGTGACATCTAAGAGAAGGAAGGATTCCAAACTTTGGGACAGGATTGAGCCAAGGGACAGAGATGGCCAGCTGGAGCTAGCATGTAGAAGGGAAAGTGGATTGTAAGGAAGTTGAAGCTGAAGAGGTAGTTTGGGGACAGATTTCAAAGGGCTTTGAATGTCTGTCTGAATAGCTGACTTGGTCCCACTGGCTTTGGGCACCCTGAGGAGTGACTTCAGAATTGCTCTTAGGATAGATGAAGAGATGGTAAGAAAACCCTGGGAGAGAGGGAAGGAAGTAGAGACACTGCTGTGTATGCTTTTCTTTCTTTCTCAGGTAGATTTGGGGTTAAAACATGGAAAAGCTAATGATGCTTTTCAATTTTATAAGTTGGCCCTCCATATCTGCTGGGCTTGCATTCACAGATTCAGCCAACCATGAATTGAAAATATTCCAAAAAAATAAAGTTAAAAATAGCAATGCATCAATAAAAATATTATAAAAAATACAGGCCTGGTCTGGTGGCTCATGCCTATAATCCTAACACTCTTGGAGGCTAGAGAAGGAGGTCAGGAGTTCGAGACCAGCTGGAGTAAAGGAGGACTCCTGTTTCTACTAAAAATAGAAAAACTAGCCAGGCGTGGTAGCACAGGCCTATAGTCCCAGCTACTTGGGAGGCTGAGGCAGGAGGATTGCTTGAACCTAGAAGCCTGAGGTTATTGTGAGCTAGGCTGAGGCTGTGACACTCTTGCCTTGGGGACAGAGAAAAACTGTTAAAAAAAAAAAAAAACCCAAAACAAAACAAAACAAAAAACAGTATAACTGTTTACATAGTATTTACATATAGAGATTATGTAAGGTAAAGGTTATATGCAAATACACATACTATGCCATTTTATATAAGGGACTTGAGCATTAATGGATTTGGGTAGTCGCCCCAGTGTCCTAGAACCAATTTCCCATGGATAACTGAGGGACAACCATTTTTAGAACCAGCTATACATTTCTTCTTAAGCATCTCAACTGTTGGTATAATAAAAACAAGCCATCAGTTTTTTTGCTTCCCTTAATCGTAGCCAAATTAAGCCACGCCCTTGGCATTTTCTTGCCTAATTTCACTCCCAGTTCCATAGAACTAGGGTCTTGTCTTGGAAACCATTATCTCTATTATCTCTGTTACTCAGGTGCAGGAAACCCAAGCATTTCCCTTCGTCTACTCTTGTCTCCACCCACTGGAAGCAGACACAGATACAGAGTACAAAATTGCATCCATTTCTTTCTCGAATTTTATAGGTTCTGAATGGTTCCCTACCCAACTCAACATAGCAAGGACGAAGAACTTCAAATGCTTTCTGTGTACCAAGGATTTATATACCTGTTTAACTTTCTCGTATGAAGGTGTAAATTGAGCCACTGACATTTGGTTTGGCATTTCATATTTGAGAAAAACATTTGCAATAAATGATGAAGATCAGTTATTTTGTGGGTAGATCTTCCCCTGTTTCTCACACAATTATAAATTTTGGAAAGTTAAAACCTTTGCATGTGATAAAATTCAAACACCCGTGATAGGATAGTGTAGTATGTTTTCAGAATTTTGTAACATTGGGCTGGAAAAGGCCTTTGAAACTATGTTTGAAAACCAGTATCAGAAAGGAAAAAATGATAAATTTGACTAAGGAAAAAATTATTGTTTTCCTATACCACAAAGCAAATCCTAATACCATATGTAAGTCTCAAAGACCAAACACACACATTCACATACATAGGAGAACAAGTACTCAGGTAAACAGGTACGTGGAAAAATATTTATAGCCCTTAATGACAAAGAAAGAATTGAATAACTGTTGAAGAAGGATGTTCAACAAAATGTTTATGTTTTGCTATTTCTGGAAGGCATATGTGTTGGTCCTACCTGCCTCTTGGACTTCTACTCCCAAAGTTGTGGATTTGCAGCAGTGACATTTTCAATTGAGGGCAATGCTGACACGTGACTCTGAGGCTGTGAAGCTTTAAGGAAGGAGTCCTCAAACTTTTTAAACAGGGGGCCAGTTCACTGTCCCTCAGACCGTTGGAGGGCCAGACTGTGGGCCCCGGGATGAGTTGGCTGCTAAGCAGGAAATGCAGTGGCGGCAAAAACACCCAGTGGGCAGGATAAATGTCCTAGGTGGGCTGCATGTGGCCCATAGTTTGAGGACACCTGCTTTAAGGAGTCTGGGGTGGTGTTTGAAAATGGAAAGGAATGAACTCGAGAGTGGTTCTAACTTCTAAGCCCTTGGGAAATTTATTTAAAATCCTTGAATTTGCTTATTTATCTGCAAAATGTAGATAATAATACCTTCCAATAATACCTCCCGTAAGTTGTTAGGGAAATTAAGAAACTACTGGACATTCGAGATCCATGTATAAGCATTGTTGCATGGTAACCTGCAGAGAATTGTTACTCTTTGTAACCACCCTTAAATTAAGGCATATTTGTATCAGGTACTCACACTAATTCTGAAATCAAACATTATCTGATATACTTGAATTGGCTCTTTCCTGGAAATGTTTGTGTTAAGTTGAAATTTGTCCGGACTATTAGCTAATTTCTCATCGTGAGAGTACCTTAGAGCCAAAGACATGGGTTTTCCCCTCAATGAATTCTTCTCTTTTCTTTATGTCATTTAAGATTTTAAATATCTGTGCAACTTGACTGCTTCAGTATGGAGATGAGCAAACTGAGGGACAGAGATCCAAGTAAAATAAGAAAAAAATGAGTAATCCTCTGAATGCTTCCTTGAATTCTGGACAAAAATAGAGACTCTTACCTTTGTGATGATCTTTACAAATCATTTAGTTCTGCTCCCATTTCACAAATGAGGAATCTGAATCCTGAGTGGTTAAGTAACTTGCCCCAAGGACATAGAGCTAGTTACAAGCAGAGCTGGCAACAGGGCCCCTATCTCCTAACTCCCAGTTAAGTGCTCTTTCTCCTCAACTACTTAAAAGTCTGTAAGTAGCCATGGTGGATATATTGTGCTAGGTTATTTTCCAGAATCTTTGTGGATACATCAGATAGAGACCATTGCCAGATTTAATTGTGCTGGTGAACAAAGTGTTACACAGAACAAATCTGACTTTTTTCATTTATCAAATCCTACCGAGAATCTTTTGACTTTGTGAATGTTTTTGGACATTCTGAGTGTTTATCATCAACACTTGAGATTGTGGGTCCTAGATTCAGGTGTTCACATGGTGACATTATCCCATTAGTGTAAAAAACAATCTAGTAATGAATTTCTGGGGCAGTTGTGCTAATAGCATTTCCTCTAGCATTGATTTCCAAGCGTGACTCATTCAGAACTGCCTAGCAAGCCGTGTAATAGAAGCCACTTGGAGCTCTAGTTGAAGAGACACTGATTCAGTAGATCTGAGGCCAGCTCCAGAAATCTGTTTTCAAACAACACCCAGGATGATTCTCAGGATTATCCAAGTTTTTGCACCACAGGAATAGAGCACAGCTTTGAGGAGCAAACCATCTTCTTTCTACTGGTGACCCTTAAGCTGTCAGTGGGTGTACAATTTAAATACATGGTACAAATAATTATACTGAACTTCTTTTTTGCCTTGTAGCCAGTGATCATTTACTTAATTACAGGTATTAAGAGAAGTCATTCTTCCCAATATTTGAGTGAAGAAACAAATGTTATATCTGATATAAATTTGTAGAGTATTATATTCTAGGATACTTGAGATCAAATTAGATTATGGGAGATTTTTCTTTTAAAACCGAAGGCATGATCACCAGTAATTCAGGGGCCTTAAAATAGGTATCAGCCAATGATTACATGTATATATTTTATGGATACCAAAGTAAAAGTGAAGAGAAGGCAAATCCAAGGTCATAGGCATATTTGCAAATTATTTCTGAAATTAATGTACTAATCTATTCTGGCTTCTATTCTTCTAATATTTTTGCCTTTTACATTTTTATAATAAATATAAATCAAGCTGAAATACTAATAGTAGTAAGAAGAGAATATCTTTAATGAATTATATAATACCCATCAAGTGTCCATGCTATCTTTAGTAAATTATGGTAACTAAGGCCAGATTCTACATGAATGTTCTTATGTATCTCTGTAAATATATTTTAAAGCTACATCTTTAGGCTTAACTTGAAGAATATGTATATTTTAAGACCAAAGTTCCTTGATCTCTCATGTTTTAAGATATATTCTATTAATCATTTACATAGAAACATCATGTAAAATAATCATATTTATTACCCATTTACAAGAAAAGATATTTTTGGACATTAATAAAAACTAGGTAAAATGAAGGCGAGAAAAGAAACTTTCAAATAGATAAGATTTTTTAAGGGCACATTTCTCAGGGTTTCTTTTTCCTGTACATAACACAGACACTTAACTTGCTTTCACAAATTAACGGGACTCATGATTTAAATCCCTATTGAAACAATCTCTGCAAAATCAAATGGCTTATGTTGTTGGCATTACTTGATATGAAACTACTGGCACTTCTCTGAGAAAAAGAAGTTGAAAACTTTTCAGCCGGCAGGCAGTGGATTTTAATTTTTATATTGATGAAGTACAACAATGGATTTGAGTATTTCCTCTGACTGCTAAGTTTGTATAATCATTCTTGAAACCCTGAATCTTTACCTTTTTAAGAAAGCTTTCTAATACTTTCCCTGAAGTTTTACTTTTCAGGTGCAAAAGAGTAAAATAACTTTCTGAAATGCCTTCTGTAAGTCGTGGTGGTGGTACGGTTTGTTTGGGGAGATTTTGTTTTGTTTTTAAAAGAGAGTGCACTTTCTTATGAAAGAGACAGGGAAAGTTTTACCTGTCTGTCTCCTGGGGTTTTTTTTTTTTTCTTTCTTTCTTTTTCTTTTAAAGATTGGTGATAAGGAATTCTAACTACTTAATGAGATGGGAGAGGCCTCACTCCATTGGAGTGAAGGAGTCCAGGTGGAAGTTGATGGATTGGACAGGTAAAGAGAGGAGTCCCGCCCCCTCATGCCTATAGTGGGTATATATTAGGAAACCTTAAATTATGTACAGAGAGAGAAAGAGAGAGAGGGACTTGAGTTCTGTTATCTTCTTAGGAGATTCATACTGTGAGGGTCTCAGAGGGGGTGGGGGGGCTGGCAAAATCCTGGAGCCAGAAGAGAGGACAGCAGCCCTGATCAATCTCACAGCTAACATGTTGTACCTGGAAAACAATGCCCAGCCTCAATTTAGTGAGGTAAGGATTGGGGATTTTAGCTCTCTATTTAGAGATGCTTTTTTCATTTTTATTTTTTAAAATAAAATGCGTATTTGTGGTTCTTGGTCACCCAATGTAATGGTTTTTTGGGGGTTTTTTTTGTTTTTTTGCAAATTTTGTATGTAAGAAGCTCCTTTTCTAGGTTAATGTTTTCTGTGGTGGCTGGAAGACTTTTTTTTTTGTAAGTAGGGGATAAAACAGGAGAAAATGAAAAAGAAAAAATTCTTGGTGACATTATGCATTTGAAGAAACCCGCTATTCAGGAGTTGATACATTCACTGTTCTTAAGAATAGACTGAGAAAACGGATCCTATTTTGCTAGATATATTGAAATGACTCCTCTGATGGGAGTCTTAGTAGGAAGACAAATTATTTGACTGTATCTTAACTTCTTAGCTCAGTTCTATCTTCAGATTTCATCCTAAAAGCGAATGAAACTTTTTTTTTTATTAATCCGATGAAGATTTTTAAAAGCCATTTTTGTGTTTAATTATATTAAACCAGAGACCCATCTAAATCCGGAGGGGACTGCAATAATGTCACTATCATCTGGCAATTAACTTATACTCTCACTGTGTAAGGATGATAAAGTTACATTGGATCAATGCATTGTTAACTATTTATACATGCATGCATGTAAATGTGTATTACTGTATACAGGATTTTATTTAAGGAATTAATGACCTGCCTTTCTGATCTCTTCTCAACAATTCTGTCTTTGGGACTTAACTCACTGGGCGAAGGGATAAGGAAAAAAAAAAAAGCCTCCTAAAGAAACTGTAAGGCTTTGAGGAAGTTTCCGAAGCTTGAGGGAGATCTAGCAACAATATTAGTTTACATTCCTCAGAATAGGGCAGCTGTGTTGACACTAATCAGATTGGGGGGGAGGATGTTGCAGAGAAAGAGAGAGAGTTCAGTGTTTCAGATGAAAATGCTTGCAGGTGAGTGCTTGGAAAAGTAGATTGGAGTACTCAAACTGAGCTTCTTAAAAATCAAAACAAAATGTGTAGTATTCAGGTGCAGACCGCAAAAGGAAGAGTCGAGCAAAGGGCAACACAGCCGGGCCTGCGCTATCGTGTTGACCAGGCTGTTGTCTAGACACCTGAACTGTGTCAATATAGCAGGGGAAATATCAAATTATCTAAAGAAGGAAAAGGAAGTCCCTATTTTTCTTTAAAACATTCAGGCAGGCTTGCTTGTCCTCAGTAAAGAAACTTGAGTTTCTTGTTTTGCTTTAATAATGAAAGTTAGCTTAAAGTGTTACCCAACAGTTAAAAAATGGAGGCAACCTTTATGACTATCTGGCGGATTCTATGGGATCCCCTTTTGTACGGGTTCAGGCGTTAGGAAAACGATCTGTCATGTCCTACCTGACTTTGTGGTTACTGGTGAGCTGTTTCACACACGGTGTCTGTAAGCAGTCTAGGAGCTGGCTGTGTGTGAGTCTGAGTGTGAAAGTGAACAAGCAGACGTGTTCAGCTTTAGCTATAGGGAAAGTGCAAGTCGGTGAAAAGTGGCGAGAAATGATTATTTCTAAGTTAGCTATAATGTCATGAAGGAAAAACATTGCATAAATGTGTGATGAGAGCGTATTTCTAAGAATTATGGCCTTTTATGGTGGCATAAGAGTCATACCACATGTGAGAATATGGCATCCTTGTGATGACAGAGAATAGCTTTTGCCTGGGTTTGAATGTTTCAAACTTTAGGTAAGTGGGCAGTCAGGAGCTCAAAAGGTAGCACTTGTCTTGCTTTCTATCAGAATGCTGCTGAAATGCATGGAAAATACCTGAAAAAATATGGCTGAACTTCCTTAGCTTCCTGTGTCTTTTTGCGTATAACTTTCACATTCTTCTATGAGTGAGTGCATTTTGTGATAACTTCCTGACTTGATTTCCGATCTTATGACTTAAGAATCACCTTCTTTTCTGTATAGAATTTTATTCTGTAAAAATGTAGTTCTATACCCAATTATATCTTCCGGGAACCACATGGCCCTGAGAATCCTGAAATTTAATACAAAAGTCAACGATATTTTGGGATTCACGTTTATGAGTAACTTCAATACAGAAATAATGGTCTACTTTAATCACATGAGAATTGTTAAAAAAATATTGGGCAGATTAAGAATATAAAAGGCACATGACTTGCAGTAGGAGTGAAAATTATTTAAAAACTAACAACCTACTGTCTGACTTCAAACAATGTACTGCTAATTTCTCTGAGTTGATACTTTAAAAACAATAGAAGAAAACGATTTTTTCTCCACTTCCTTTTCCGCAACTTTCCAGTTCTTCCCCAGCTCCAGGCATTCAGTGGTGCTGGATATGGGGAAGCCCTTAATGAACAGGAAAGGGTCCGGAAGGGAGGAGAACTTGGGCAGGATGTAACAGGCACAGCTAAAGAGTCTACCCTTGGGTTACAGTGGAGAAGCCTCAAAACAAGCTCCACTCCCCAGTGCCCATGCTTGGAATGACACAGCCTCTGGGACTGGTCTCAGACTTGGAGATAGAAAGTCTCAAAAGAAAGGGACTTCTACATAGATTAAGTATTAGTCCAACTTTCTTGCCAAATAAACTGGGCTCAATCTCTGTGTATACACGTATGTATGTGTATGAGTGTGGGAAGGCGGTGTCTCAAATTCCTCCTTAGAAAAGGAGTTATTTACTGAAATTCCCCATCTGGGGTTTTGGATAAAGAAGGTAAGATACTTTGGTAAATGGGACACAATATTTCATAGCAAAATGAGAATCCAAGGTTTATATCCTGAAACCTCATTTTCCAAATCAGGGTTAATGATTTTCTATCTGTAGTTAAGCAAGCTATATGCCTACGATTGAGAACCCTATATTTAACTTTTTTCTTTTTCAAAGCAAAGAACGCTAGAATACACTCTAAAGAGGGTCTTTAAGATTCAAAATAGATGCTCCCCAAAAGCTTCCATGATGAACCATTGTGCAAAGCTAATTGAATATAAGAAAAAAGTGACACTCCTTAGAGGTCATTGTCACTTAGTTGACCTCTTTGCCTGCATGCCCAAAGAAAATAGTCTGACCTATTCCAGTACTGTTTTTACTGACTGAACCATTTTCTAAAAAACAGGAATAATTTTTCTTTTGATAGTTAATAAATGTGTTATTTTAGGTGATCTCCTGTCGTGCTTCTCAGATATTTGGCATCGTAGGAAAAAGCACACGGTGAGGAAGAGGCAGAAGCTGCAGGTTTAATTCCGGGCCAGCCACACTGTGCTCCTGACTCCAGGCTGCAGCCTTCCAATTTCTCTGCTTGTTTTACAATTGGGTGCCCTCAAGCCCGGAGGGAACTAGGAGAAAGAGATCTTGGACCACAGGTCACGGATCATACCTTCCTTAACTGTTATTGGAAAAAAAGATTTGGTGATAATAATTCACTTATCCTTTACCTAGATAAGGAAAGCATGTTTGTTTTGTTTTGTTTTGCTTTTTAGAAGAGCAGTGAGCCTCAGCAGGAGTGTGGGGAGTGAAGCAGGAAGCATGAATGGACGTCTGGGTCATCTATAGCCACTAAATAAATCCATATTGGTGCTTTTTCTTCATCTGTACTACATACATCTTCTGAATGCAGAGTTGCTAACTTTTTCTTAAATGACGAGTACATACAGAATTTAGAAACGGTATTCTGCCTGTAAAGAACATAAATGTATGAAGCCATGAGATGGTATGTTTATCAAGGAAAGATTTGGTATCAACCAATTAAGAAAAATGTCACCATAACTGTACTTTTTTTGACATGCAGGTGTTTGTTTTGGGTGGAGCCTAAGCTGATAGAAGAGAAGGGACTAGTTAAAAATCCTTCCTTTACCCCCATTATCAAACTAAACTTTTTTCTCCTGTTGTATATTTTTTAACTACTGATTGCTTTATGTCAATAGAGTGAACACAGGTAACAAAAATATACCTCACCGAAAAACAACTCAATTATTTCTATAAGTTCTATAAATGTCTTACTATTTTGAAGATGAAATATTTTCAAGCCCAATGGGCTCTCAGTTTTCCTTTTGATGTATGATAAGAAAAAGTTCAGATGACTGACACAGGGCTACTATCCAGTGCCTGTGGCTGGAGTTGATGATGGTCCCAGTGTAGTATACTTTGTGTCTGGAGGAGAATGGATTGGAGTGTCAAAGTGAAGCATTAGATCCAAAAGTTAAGCCTTAAATCTTATTCCTAATATTCCCTTAAGAACACAATATGGAGGCTCAAGAAAATAATGAAATGAGGCTTTTTAATGTGCTGTCTCTCTAAAATTTTATAATTTTTACATATACTTTTTGGTTGAGTTGTCCTTTGTCAATATTCGTGAAAAGTAGTATTGAGAGGAGAAACTTCCACTGGAAAGAGTGACTTGTTCTTTTGTAAATAAATGCCTATAAAGCATCAGTTGTATAAAAGATGGTCCACAGGATCTAAACATGAAGCAGTTCTCACTGATAGCTTATAGTTCACTGGAAAATGAGCCAGATAAACACACAGTCATACGTCAAGCACATCTCACACATCACTGAGAAACATGGGCAGCAGATACAGTGTCAGGCAAGACAGAGAGCCCCTTGAGATAGGAAGATGGAGAATGTCTATGTATATATGAACGATACAGATTACTTGAAAGGACAGGCAGAACTTTCTAAGTCCTAGAAATGTTAAGAAGGAAGGAAGAATTCAGGTGAAATAAGCATCAGCAAAGGCAGGGTGGGTAGGGATGAATGCTGGTGCCCTCAGAATTAAAATTATGAAAGAATTAGAAATAGAGTTGGCAGTGTAAGATAGAGTGGCTCAGAGGGTCATAACGCTGAGAGGAGAGTGCATTTATAATAGTGGCAACAGCAGGGCATGGACAGGTTTTGACAGAGGAGTGGCAACACTGGGGCTGTCTTAGAGAGCCCTGGGAGGATACACAGTTTTGCTCTAGACTGCCCCAAATTACAAATATGCATCTTTCTGCATTGCACATGGGCTGCATGGTTTATAGGAATATCTGTCATTTCAATGGACCCATTGGCAGGGTAGGAATAGACTGTTTCTGAAGTCTCATACACATCCTGTATTTTGGCCCATAGCTTTCTTTAATATCTGGGGTCCTCGCCATGGATAAGTTGGAAACTACTGGTCTTGTTTTGCCCTATTGATGCCTTCAGTTTCAGCATAATTATTGATAGCACACCTTTTCACTTTCAAAATTGTCCCACCTAGAAGATAAATGATATGGTCACTCTGTAATAAAGTCCTTATTCTTCATCTCATTCTTTCCAAAAAAACAGCACCCCAAAATAAAAAAGTAGTATACTAGAGGCAATGGTTTTGACATGCCAGTCCCGAACCATTTAGATGATTTACCCCAATAAAAGAAGCATTTCCTTCTATCCCAACACTTTTGGAGAATGAATTGAATATAACAAGTGTGGCAGACATGGTGAGGAAGCTGAAATGAGTAAGTCACAGCCATTAGCCTCTGAGAATTCCCAGTCCTAGAGAGTATGGAAGGTGTTCGTGTTAAATGTCTCCAGTATAAAGGATGATTTGGTAAAAGATACCAAAAATGTTAAGAAAGTGAAATGGAGTTTCAATTTGTCACGCCAAAAGTAACATTTCACATGGTTTGAGAACCAGATTTCAGATCTGGGGAGGGAGGGAAGGAAAGATATTCTGTGCAGAAGGTAGAAAACTGATACAAATACAAGGGAGAACTGTGCCAGGCTAGAGGAAGGAGCCTGGTATAGTGTGTTTAAAAGAAAACGTGTTGATTCACGTATTTATATGTATCTAATATTTATGTCAAAATGGAAAGCTTTTATAGAAATAGCAAGAGAGTGTAATGGAGGCATTTATTTTACTAAGAGCTTGAACTCACATGCTTTTAAAGTGTGAACAGTGTTCTGAATTCTGAATTTGAGATTGCAATCTCTGACTGCACATTGTAAGGGCTATAGGTGGCACCCTGCAGAGAGGGAAAGAATTAGCCCACAGGATTGCTCTGGCTGGAAGAAGCTATAGATTGCCTGTTCTCCTTCCCTGGGCTTCCACAGAGACAGATATGGTACCTTAGCCTTTATGGGACCTTAGAACCCAACTCGGACTGATTCTCTATGTTAATTAGGAGTGAACTTTATTTATTGAATAGTCAGTCATCTTAGAATCGGAACAAGAAAGTCTTCTCCGGTCACTGCTGCAAATACACAGGGTTATTCTGGAGTTACAGGTGTAAGAAAATATACCAGTATCCCAAGAGTGACATTTGTCCAAAATGAGAATTCCAGCTGGGAGAGAGTAAAGCAGAAGCCAATAGGAAGGCCCCATTGCAAAAGCAAACAGCCCCACCAAATTAAATTTAAAAAATGAAAACTAAGATCTTGGTATCTCAAATAAAAATATTTGCCATAAACTTTCCAAATCTTATTTTGGAACAAGTATACTGGGAGAGTACCTGTCTTTACCTACATTAACATTGTTTCCTTCTACAATCTTCTTCATCACTACCATCTCACCCAGGGACACAATGTAGACAATTAGAGAGATAATAGTGGAGCAGGAGAGGGAAGGTCCTCTGTGTTTTTGGAGGTGGGGAGGGTGAATGCAATGATTTGATTCGAAGGTAGAGGGAGCAGATAAGAGGTGTACCTGGGCTCCATGAAAAATGCAGAGACATCTCAGCTTGTGCCTCATCCTTTCTTTTTCTTTCTTCTTTTTTTTTTTTAAACCAACCTAGTCCTCCACTTGCACAAAGTAGATTTTGAAAGTACCCAACTATGATTGTCCCACAGACTCTTGGAAGGTATTAGGGGCAACAGTGAGGTTCCACAAAATACCACATTGCTATACAATCTCCTTTGAATGAAGAAATAATTACTTAAATGATATCTTTTCTGAAACAAGACTTTTATACTTCCCTACGTTTGATTTTCTTATTTGGGTTGGTAATATAGCATGTCTTTGCTTTTCAACAAGCATTCTTTTCCATGTTCTACAAAATAAAATTCTTAGAAATGTCTCAATTTTAAGTTTATGTCATGTTTGATAATGAGTAAGTCTAGACACTCTTATTTTTACATAAAATTATTTATTTTCCCAAAGACAAAGTGCAATTGGGAGATTGTGTAGATTTGAGCTAAGGGTGACTTCACCAGATAATGTTCACCTGTGGATTTGAAATTCAGCAACCGGTGTTAAGATAGAGCACAGGTTGGTTCTAGGTGGGGGACTATCTGGCAAGAATAAAACATTTCTGGAATGTGTATAAAGCGTAAATTGATATTTCATGCAAAACTTGTAATCTGAATTGCATCTTGTCTGTGTTTCTTAAATGGCAAAAAAAGATTTCCTTATAAAAACTGAAAGAGGGAATTTTGAGTCAAGCTGTGGTGTGTTGCCAGAGGCGGAAATTTATGAAACACTGTTGTCAGCTCTTCTGGAAACACTACAAAAGAAATAGTTCTACTTTCTTATTGGCACTAAAGCCACTAATAGGTACAGTTTAGTTTAATACCCCTACGAGAATTACCACCCCAAAGTGAGCTCCCCTTGGAAAGAACTCTGTACAGGCATTTTCTTTTTTCTTTTAAGCTTGTGCAAAACACCCAAAGGGGCCATTTCCAACCCAGGCAGTGATCTTTCTCAAGTTTATTCTTTCTCAGATCACAGAGACAATGGAGGAATATGCCCTGTTTACTCAAATCAGTCTGGATTAGTGTCACTCTATTGATGGAATCAGAATTAAAAGGAAAACCATTACCCTCTCAAAGGGCAACATCAGATGTTTTGGAAATGGCTTGATTACTTTTAAAGAGACCATGTGAGACTCTGTCACCAGACTGCGGTTGAGGACTCTACCAGATACAGAGAGAAGCAGCAAGGCTGGGTGAAATGGAAGCTCTTCCTAAGCCTTAGGCCTGGGAAATTATTTCAACAGACAATCCCCAAATGAAAATCGAAATAGATTTCAGAGAAGAGGCCTTTTCTGCCTTCCTTCTTCACTTCAGCACCCCACTCCCAAATATTTATCTCCAGGCCAAACCCTTTCTAGTCCTTACGGCCCTGCTGGGAGATACTTCACCCTTAAAAATATCTCGGATCCCCTGAGTCAGATGAACACCTCCATCCTCTGAACTCTTTTATTTCTCTGTTTCTTCCTCATTGCTGACTGCATGTGCCACATGCCTTTTCCCTATCTCTAGACCAAAGGCTCTGGAGCGCAGAGGCCATGTCATGTTTATCTCTCTACCCTCTACCTGGCCAGGAATGGCATGGGGTCATGAGTCTGTTGCTGTTACTTGAAGGGGTTTCTTCAGCTACAAACATGGTGTGTGGTATATACTTAAGGCTATTTGTAAATGACTCGTGCAGAAGAGTAAGGTTATCCTACACATTATACAAGCTGTGTCTGCCTATATGTTCTGCAGGTAACTGAATCTTATGTTTTCCTGGATCAAAAAAGGTCATTTTTTGGTTTGGTTGTTTGGTTGTTTTCTTACTGAACCCAGTATTATTTCCATTGCATATTAAGTGGCCAGAAAGTTTTTTAAAAGGGCAATTTCCTAAGTGAGAAATGACTGGGACTCCAATAGGTAAATAGTGTAAAGTGTGTGCTGTTTTCATATAATTGATTACCCATGAAGACAGAGAATGTGTTTGATTTAAAAAAAAAAAAAACTGAACAGATGAGATTTTTATCTGACTTTGAGTCACTTTTTAAAAGTGTTTACTTGCTTTCACCCTGTCCCCTTGATTCAGTTTGTACCCTCCGTGTCTCTTGATCCTCACTAGATGTGGGTGGTTCGATCAGAATGAAGTAGCTTGATGATTTACAAACACTCTCTCTCCCTCTTATTCTCTTGGTGTTATTACTAAAGACAGTCTGAGAAATCTTGGACTCGTTTGCTCTGAAACATGGTGCCTTGGCTGTTTTTTTTTTTTTCTCAAATAGACACTAATGAGCTGTCGTAATGATTACACTGATTGATTGTTACTTTTATAATGGGGTAAATAGAATAAAATGAACATAAGAGTGTCTTTTTAAAGTAAGCCATGTCTTCTGCAAAGCTGGGAACTTCAGTTTTATTTTGCAGTTAAAAGTGACAGCTTAAAGGAACACTCCAATATTATATGTCACCATTTCTAATTGCAAAGCACAGTAAATCACTAAAAACTTTAATTATCTCAAATATAATAAAAAAGAATGTAGCGATCAGCAAAGAACTTGACAAGCAAAAACAAATTAGAGCTCAGCAAACAGTGTTCCCCACTTGAATACCTGTGGCATAGTAACTCTGAGTAGCGTTGCTGGCTTGAATCTTGCTTCAGTTTTCCATTTCTTTTGAGTCTTGGTTATAAAGTCTGGGAAATTGAGGTCATGAATTTATATCATTTGCAAGAAATTGTTTGTACATTGGTAAACTACAATGTCAATTCTTCAAAACGTAAAATTGTAAGCCATTACTTATGGCACTATTCTAAACTAAATTCTGATTAACTGAGCATAAAATTATGGAAATTACACAGGGAGGGACCAATTTTGTGGCCTACCTACCAGAAAGTAAATGTCTTCCTCTAAGCTTGTCTCTGAGTGGTTTCTTTCCAAAGCAACCTGCATCTGGCCATATGTACCATCAGTAGCAGGTAAATAATTATATGACCACAGAGATTTGAATTCTTCCTGCTGACCTACATGCTTTAGAAACAAAACCTGGACCATCGAGGTAAAAAATACTGCCTTGGCACAAATGTGTGTGTGTGTTTGTTTTAAGGAAGTAGAAGCTCATTAATAAACTTCTCAGCTAGGTGTGAGCCACCAAGTATTATTCATTGCACCATGAGTGACAGGACTGGCTATTCTGCTGCTAGTTCCCATAAAAGCCGAAGCTAAAGGCACAATTCCCACCTACCAAGACAAAGCAACATACAGAGTAAAGATCAAAGAGATTATTTGGGGATACACTATAACATTCACCTGGCAATAGTATTTAAAGTGATTTTTATTTTAAGGTGTTTGGCATTTATTCTTTTAAGAAGTTATTTCCTAAGCATCTACTATGTTTCAGAGAACATTCAAGGTACTGGGGACTCAGCACTATATGTGCCAAATATAATCTCTCATTAATTTATTATCTAGCAGAGTAGATCAACTTCTTAAAAAATTATACATATAGTTAATTTCAGTCATGATTATGTGATGCACGGGGTAAGGGCTATGAAAATGTAAAACAGAAGAGAATAATCTTGTCAAAGGTGGCTTCTGGGAGTTGACATTTAAGCCAAAAGTTGAAAAATGGGTTGGGAAACAGCAGGCATCTGTAAAAGCCTTGAGGGCTGAAGGAGTTAGCCTTTGAAAAAGTGAAGGAAGTTCTATTGGCCAAAGGGGAGTCTTAAATAGTGCCTCCTAGGCTATTTTAAAGACCTGGGGCCTTCATTCTACCAGAGTAGAGAACTTCTCAAGGAATTCAAGCTTGAGAGTGACATGATCAGATTTACAAAGCCTTTTAAGTGGTAGCTCCCAAGAGTTGGGCCTCTGTTTCTTTGCAATTCTACCCATTCTAAGAAAGGCTAGAGGTGTATATCCTATCTTTAATGAATGGGAAAACATTTTCATCAGTGATAAAAGTGGTGTGCTTTCCTTGAGTATAACTTTTAGATAAAAATTCCAGGCCGAGATTTGAGTGACTCCTATTTACCTGCAATCAGAATGAAGGCTACTTAAGAAGGCAAGGCGGGTTCTCAAGCCAGATTTACTGGTTTTACATGCAGCCTCTCTGGCTACCTTAGGCAAGTTACTTAATCTTCTAGAGCTTCAGTTTCTTCATCTATAAAACACATATAAAACCTGGGATAATAATACCTCCTATCTCATGCAGATTAAATGAGTAAATAGATACAAAGCACGTGAATACTGTAATCAATAAAAGGATTAATAATAGTAGTAGTAACGGCTAATATCCTTTTATAGAGGGGATTAAAGACAGATATTAAATATATTTCAGATTTTAAAAATTTATCATTATTTTTTATACTTTTGAGAGTCATCATTAGTTTACTGAAATTCTTATGTCTTCAGTTTGTGCCACGATGGGCAAAACTATTTCCTGCAATAAAATATTAATCACATTTGATCACCCCATTGTGTTAACTCACAACTTGTGATACAAACAAGGTAGAAACCTATCAAAATTAGGTTAAAAATATTTTAAACTCACTTTAAAAACCAAGGAAGCATTATTGCTGAGCTAAAGATAACATAGTGTGCTTACCCTGTATTAATAGACGGCTTCAGGTTCACTGAATCTCGTTACTATGTACTTTTTTTCTCTTAACATTACCGTCCACTAAATGGGGTTATTAATGAAAACATATTGATTGATATAAATCAAAAATGTGCTCAAACAAATTTTTGTTCCAACTTTAATGAATACTTTTGAGATTTGGAAAACTTTCCCTTAATTGCTATATCAGGAGTTATTGGATATTAGCCTAATACTCCCTGGGCTCACACTGATAATGTCAATTGTTTTCAGACTTGTGATTAAAAAAATTGTGATGGATCACAATTTTTGTTCTGTTGATTTGTCATGATTATTAGATGAGAGTACTTACTACAATCATAGAATTTAAGGTTTATTTTGTTCTTAATTGAACTATACACATTTTAATTTAGCTATATGTGGATCAAGTTTTAAAATTCCATATAATTCGCACTTCCTGTCTTTTCAAATCCCACATCTAATGTTTGTTGACACTGTTGTCCACCTGACCAGCCAACTTTGCATTTATTTTCCTCACCTACAACTGGAGATTTGTGGGATATCTCTCCTAACTTATGGAATCTTGACCCTCAAAGGAATGTTGACACTTTGTGTCAGAACATAAAGCATTCTAGAAAACTCTCCCATCTTTCTGGATTTGTGTGTACTAAGTACTTTATTCTTATGCTTCCCTCATTGTAAGATGCATGTATATTTTAACCCCAAGCATTTACTTTTTAAGATCATCTCAGAAGACAGAGTGAAATATTTTATACATAATATATTTTGGGGAAAAATGTGATGCTAAATACTATGTACATTCTTAAAACAGAAAGACAGTACTTTAACTTGACATTATAATACAAATATCTTCTTGACCTCCAGTAGAGTGCCTTAAGTCAATTGCATTTAATTCTAGCATAAAACAAACCATCATTCTGAGAGGTGGAGCAGGTGGTAGGAGACTGAAAAATGACAAGTATTTTTCCCTGAGGCAGTGCTTGTTGAAAAGTCACTATCCTGCTGATATTTAGGGGTGGAAATATAGTACTGTCTGCTAGAGCATAATTGAATGAATGCTTTGTAAATCCAGGGTCAGGAAGAAAGCTGTTTTCTTTTCCCAGGAGGGGCTATAGAATGCTCATAAAAGCTCCTACATGAAGCCCGAGGTGAAAGGTGATATCAGCTGAGGGACCTATACATGCTGTCTGAAACATTTTTTAGATTTCTAGGTTCGACCAGGGAAATCTGTATAAATAACAGTTATTTTATGAAACTATTTTAATAGCAATCGCATAGCATTATTTTATAATAGCTTTAGAGAAGAGGATAATCATAACTAACAAAATGTTAGAACTGGTACCATTTTTACATCGGGTCATCAGGTTCAGTCTTTGCAATTTTACGTAGATTTTGCCTCATAGGAGGCTAAGGTCTAAGTTGTTCAATTAATTATCTTGCCCGGTGGCACATGGCATTTTAGTGGAAGTGTTTAGACTTAGACTTGAGGTTCAGTCTTTGGCATTACTAGCATCCGTAGAAGAATGTTAGAAGGGCTGAAGAATGTTCAAGTCCCTAGCCCCATCTTACTGTCTCTCATGGATTATAATTCCTTCCAAATGAAATTTGGGAAAGGTACTATTTCTAATAACAAGTGTCAGTTGAATTGAGATAAATAAATTATGATTGTATGTCCTGACCCTAACTTCTCCCCATTCCCATTTTTTATTAACTTCTTGCCATAGGTTTTTAGTTATTTTGCCATGTTGTCCTAAGTTAGCTATTACAGATAGCAGTATCTAAAAAAGGGAATTATAAAACTTCTCTCATACAGATAAATTAGTAGAGAGGGATTTTCAGAAATATAGTTATACTTAAGTCCCTGTTTTTATTGCACTGGTTCAATGACTTGATTGGAATCCTTTTTTTTTGATGTTAAAATTCTTTCATAGGAAAGTAGTTACATCATCAACTTTATATGTAAACCAAACCCAGGTGTTTAATTTGAGCTTTGTTTACAGCAATACAGACTGATACATTGTTGAACTTACAAAAAAGAAAATTCAGACTCAATATCTATTCACAATATATGACCATTACAAGGATATAATCCAAAAAAGAAAAACAAGATAAAACTACAGGGATAGTATTCCTAGGACACTTTTAAAAACCAGTGAGAGAAAATCTAGTCTTCTAAATGGCTATTTTAATTCTATGCATCCAGATAGATCAGAGCCTGTAGATGCCTATGAGAATGGCAGAGGACTTATGGGAAAAGGAGAAAAAAGGAAAGACCTCTACGTTTGAGAATTGGGAGTTATATTTGCTCTTTGTTCATGGTGAAAACAAATAATGTGAGATTCTCTTCAGTATCCTAGTTCACACGCTCCATGTGCCAGATACCCCTAGAGTGTTCCCTGAGTACATGGTGTGTTAGTCTCGGGGACCACGGTGTGCCTCCTTTCTGTGCTCAGATCAGCTAGTCTGGGATGGACCTGACTGTATTCCAACTCCAGATGTTGGTGATTTTCCAGTGTCCACACTCTGAGCTTTCTATTTCACAGTTATTTTATAGGAAATGAAGCATCTTTTGGAAATCAGAGGAAATTGATTATTTTACTTTATCAGCATTACAGTGGATGTCACCCAAGTTGAGTTCACTTTTTCCCTTCCATATTTTGTGGAAAGAGGACTGGCTCCTTTCTCACACCTGATGTGGCCAAGATGTAACATTTTTCAACATGTTTGAGTTCCTGCAGAGTATGTTAATATTATTTTGAGATCAAGAAACTTGCTGTCAGAAAGGGAGAATCTACTTCCTATTTCCTTTCAAATATGCTCATGACTTTTGTAACTTAAAAAACACATGGGGTATAAATATGGGTCCCCATGGAGTTCTTCTGAGGGCAGTTTTTTTTTTTTTTTTTTAGATAGAACCTCAGGCTGTCCCTCTGGGTAGAGTGCTGTGGCATCACAGCTCATAGCAACCTCCAACTCCTGAGCTCAAGCGAGTCTCCTGCCTCAGTCTCCCAAGTAGCTGGGACCACAGGCGCCCACCGCAACGCCTGGCCATTTTTTGGTTGCAGCTGTTATTGTTGTTTCGTGCCCCGGGCTGGATTCAAACCCTCCAACTTAGGTGTATGTGGCTGGAGCCTTAGCCACTTGAGCCACAGGCACTGAGCCCTGAAGGCAGTTTTTATGGCAGAGATGAAAGTGTCATGTACTAATCTCAGAAACCCTTTTACTTGTCATTGTCGGTAAGTGTTGCAATAGCATCCCAGCATAACACAAGTTTCTCCCCTCTGTGTTTATGGAATTACTGACCATAAAGAACAGGTACCATATCCTTTATCCTACCAGATTTACTTGGTGGAAAATAAGTGATATCATATACATCAAGCGAGGATGGAGCTAGCTTCCTGGGCATGCCAACTGTACAGGCAAACACACAGGGCCCCAAATTCATTTCATGCCCTCCTACCACCATTTTGAAATTCTTACTAATCTATGAACAAGAGATCCTGCATTTGCATTTTATACCAAGTACTACAATGGCTTTGCTGGTCCTGCCTGGGAACGCCTGTCCTTCTTGGCTAAGATGGGCTGCCTTTGGCCTCCGATTATACTATTAACATGAGCATTTCCTCTTCAATTCAAAGATACAGGCAGATGAGAACATTTATTTTAAACTAGATATTTTGCAAATTCACTTCTTTTTTTTGAGACGGAGCCTCAAGCTATCCCCCTGGGTAGAGTGCCATGGCATCACAACTCATAGCAACCTCCAACTCCTGGGCTCAAGCGAGTCTCCTGCCTCCGCCTCCCAAGTAGCTGGGACCACAGGTGCCCACCAC
>CAUYQV010084726.1:0-14796 GCA_963574575.1 Galagoides demidoff | reverse complement strand
ATATTTGCAGGTTATGTCTCCAACAAAGGTTTAATAACCAGAATCCACAGAGAACTCAAATGTATTAGCAAGAAAAGAACAAGTGATCCCATCTCAGGGTGGGCAAAGGACTTGAAGAGAAACTTCTCTGAAGAAGACAGGCAGATGACCTACAGACATAGGAAAAAATGCTTATCATCCCTAATCATTGGAGAAATGCAAATCAAAACTACTTTGAGATATCATCTAACTCCAGTAAGATTAGCCCATATCACAAAATCCCAAATCTAGAGATATTGGCATGGATGTGGAGAAAAGGGAACACTTCTACACTGCTGGTGGGAATGCAAACTAAATGTTCCTTTTGGAAAGATGTTTGGAGAACAATTAGAGAACTAAAAATAGACCTGCCATTCAATCCTACAATTCCTTTAATAGGTATATATCCAGAAGACAAAAAAATCACACTATAACAAAGATACTTGTACCAGAATGTTTATTGCAACCCAATTCAGAATTGCTAAGTCATGGAAGAAGCCCAAGAGCCTATCAATCCACAAATGGATCAATAAATTGTAGTATATGTATACCATGGAATATTATGCAGCTTTAAAGAAAGATGGAGACTTTACCTCCTTCATGTTTACCTGGATGGAGCTGGAAAATATTCTTCTTAGCAAAGTATCTCAAGAATGGAAGAAAAAGTATCCGATGTACTCAGCCCTACTATGAAACTAATTCATAGCTTTCATATGGAAGCTATAACCCAATAATAGCTCAAGAATACAGGGAAAAGGGAAAGGGAAGGGAGGAGAAGGGAGAATGGGGGGAGGGAGGGATAATTGGTGGAACCATACCTACGGTGCATCTTACAAGGGTACCTGTGAAACTTACTAAATGTAGAATATAAATGTCTTAACACAATAAGAAAATGCAATGAAGACTGTTAACCAGTTTGATGAAAATATTTCAAATTGTATATAAAATCAGCACATTGTATCCCATGACTGCATTAATGTACATAGCTATGATTTAATAAAAAAAATGGACCACCAGCAACATAAACACCCAGAAAATAAAGGTCAAAACTTAGCTTCCATAATGGCACAAAGGATAAAACTATACAGCTGACTTTCACAAAATAAGATGAAGAGAATTCCACCACAGTTATCAATTATCTCAATAAATGTCAATGGATTGAATTCCCCACTGAAGAGGAACAGGCTGGATAATCAGATAAAAAACACAAGCCACCTACATCTTTTTACCAAAAAATGCACCTAGCCTTGATGGACAAATCAAGACTAAGATTTAAGGGATGAACAACAGTATTTCAAACAAATGGAAATAAGAAGAAAGGAGGGATTGCAATCTTTTTTTTCAGATTCAAGTGCATGTAAAGCAACTAAAGTTAAGAAAGACAAAGATGGACACATTATACTGATCAAAGGAACAATACAGCAAGAAGACATTTTAATTTTAAATTTTTATGTATCCAACTTAAATACTCCCAGATTTAACAGACCTTGAGGGGTCTGAGCAATATGATATCCCAGAACACCATAATAGCCAGGGACTTTAACACCCCTCTAACAGAACTGGACGGATCCTGTAAACAGAAACTAAATGAAGATACAAAGGACTTAAATGTGACCCTAAAACAATTGGAATTAAGAGACATATACAGAGCACACTATCCCAAAGCTAAAGAATATACATTTTTCTCATCAACCCATGGAACATACTCCAAAATAGATTATATCCTAGGATACAAATCAATCCTTAACAAAATTAAAAGAATTGATATTATACCTTCTATCTTCTCAGACCACAAGGCAATAAAGGTGGAACTTAACCCCAACAAACTTTCATCCCAACACAAAGGCATGGAAATTAAATGACCTTATGCTGAATGCTAGTTGAGTTCAGGAAGAGATAAAGGAGGAAGTTGTTAAATTCTTCAAGCATAACAACAATGAAAACACAAGTTACCACATGTTACCTACCCGTGGGATAGAGCAAAAGCAATCTTAAAAGGGAAATGTATAACATTAGAAGGTTATATTAAAAAAACAGAAAGAGAACACATCAACAAACTCATGAACCATCTTGTGGAACTAGAAAAAGAAGAACAATCTTATCCAAAACCAAGCAAAAGAAAAGAAATAACCAAAATGAATTCAGAGATTAATGAAATTGAAAATAAAAGAATCATTCAGAAAATTAACAAAACAAAAAGTTGATTTTTCATGGTTTGCTGCCCATAGCACCAGCCATATACACCAGGGCTGGTGGGTACAAACCTGGCTGGGCCCGCTAAACAGCAATGACAACAATGGCAAGAATAACAAAAAAAAAAAAATAGATGAGCATTGTGGCAGGCACTTGTAGTCCCAGCTACTTGGAAGGCTGAGGCAAGAGAATTGCTTAATCCCAACAGTTTGAGGTTGCTATGAGCTATGATGCCACAGCACCCTACTCCAAGGGTGACATAGTGAGACCTTGTCTCAAAAAAATAAAAATAAAAATTTGTTTTTTCAACAAAATAAACAAAATTGATAAACGTCTAGCCAGCTTAACTAGAAACAGAAAAGTAGAATCTCTAATAACCTCAATCAGAAACAATAAAGGGGAAATAACAACAGATGCCATAGAGATATAAGAGATTATCTCTGAGTACTATAAGAAACTCTATGCCCAGAAATATAACAATGTGGAGAAAATGGATCAATACCTGGAATCACACCCTCTCCCTAGACTTAACCAAAAAGAAATAGATCTCTTTAACAAACTGATTTCAAGACCTGAAATCAAAGAAGCAATAAAAAAAAAAATCTCCCAAGAAAAAAAAATGCCTTGATCCAGATGGCTTCACACCAGAATTCTATCAAACCTTCAAAGAGGAGTTTATACCCATACTGCAGAAATTATTCCAAAAGTATTGAGGAGGAAAGAATCTTCCCCAGCACTTTCTATGAGGGAAACATCACCCTGATACCAGAACCAGGAAAAGACCCAACTAAAAAGGAGAATTTCAGACCAATTTCACATGAATATAGATGCAAAAATTCTCAATAAGATCCTAGCCAATAGATTACAAGTACACATTTAAAAAATCATTCATCAAGTAGGTTTTGTCCTAGAGATGCAAGGCTGGTTTAAATAATATGCAAGTCCATAAACATAATTCATCATATAACATAAGCAAAAACAAAGACAATATGATTCTCTCAATAGATACAGAAAAAACATTTGATAAAATTCAGCATCCCTCTCTAATTAGAACATTGAAGAATATAGGCATAGGTGACACATTTCTTAAACTGACTGAATCCTTTTGTGACAAACCCCCAGCTAGTATTATAGTGAATGAATGGATTAAAACTGAAAGCTTTTACACTTAGAACTGGAACCAGACAAGACTATCCTCTCTCACCACTACTATTTAGCATAGTTTTGGAAGTTCTAGCCAATGCAATCAGGGAAGAGAAGGAAATAAAGGCCATCCAAATAGGGCCAGATAACATGATATTACACTGAGATAATGCCAAAGACTCAACCACAAGTCTCCAGGAAGTGATTAAAAAATACAATAATGTCTCAGGGTATAAAAACAATGCCCACAAATCAGTACCCTTTGTATATGCCAATAACAGCCAAGTTGAGAAGCTAACCAAAGATATAAGTCCCTTCACAGTAGCTTCAAAACAAATGAAATACTTAGTAATACGCCTAACAAAAGAGGCAAAGGACCTCTACAAAGAAAATTATGAAACCTTCAGAAAAGAAATAGAAGAAGATATTAACCAATGGAAGAACATACCATGTTCATGGCTGGAAAGAATCAACATTGTGAAAGTGTCTATACTTCCCCCAAGCAATCTACGGATTCAAAGCAATCCCCATTAAAATACCAACATAATACTTTCAAGACTCAGAAAAAATAATTCTTCATTTTGTATAGAACCAGAAAAAAACCCAGTTCAGACAAGAAAATTAGTAGTAACAGAAACAAAGCCAGGGCATCACCCTAACAGACTTTAGGCTATACTACAAGGCCATAGTGATCAAAACAGTATGGTATTGGCACAAAAATAGAGACAAAGACATTTGGAAGTGAATAGAAATCCATGAGATGAAACTAACATCTTGTAGCCAAACAAGATAAACCAAACAAGAATATACAATAGGGAAAAGAATCCCTATTCAATAAATGCTGCTAGGAGAACTGGATAACCATATGTAAAAGACTGAAACTGGACACACATCTTTCACCTCTAACAAAAATTTATTCAAGATGTATAAAAGCTTTAAATCTAAGGCATGGAACAATAAAAATCCTTGAAAAAAATATGGGGGAAACACTTGAAGATACTGACCTGGGGAAAGATTTTATAAAGAAGACTTCTGTGGCAATTGCAACAACAAAAGTTAAAAAAAAATGGGACTTAATTAAACTGAAAAGCTTCTGTACAGCTAAGGAAACAACAACCAAAGCAGATAGACAACCTTCAGAATTGGAAAAGATGTTTGCACAATATTACAAATCATATGAAGGCTTCATAACTAGTATCTACAGAGAATTCAATTTAATCAACAACAAAAAAAGAGCCAACAATCCCCCCCATGTATCAATGGGAAAGAGACATGAAAAGAACCCTCTCTAAGGAAGACAGAAAAATGGCTAACAAACATAAGAAAAAATGTTCATCGTCCCTAATCATCAGAGAAATGCCAATCAAAACCACCCTGAGATATCACCTAACCCCTGTGAGTATAACCCACATCACAAAGTCTCAAAGCTGCAGATGCTGGCATGGATGTGGAGAGAAGGGAACACTTTTATACTGCTGTGGGATTGCAAACTAATACAACCTTTTTGGAAGGAAGCATGGAGAATCTTCAAAGAACTGAAATTAGATTTCCCATTTGATCCTGCAATCTCATTACTAGGCATCTACCCAGAAGGAAAAAAATATCCTTTTTATCATAAGGACATTTGCACTAGACTGTGTATCGAAGCTCAATTTCCAATCACCAAAATATGAAAACAAAAAGAGACAAAGGCCACTATAAAAGGATAAAGGAGTCAATTCAACAAGAAGACATGACAATTATAAATACATATGCATCCAACAGCAGAGCACCTAAATGTACAAAGCAAATATTAAAATATCTAAAGGTTAAGATAGATTACAGTAATATCAGGGGATTATAGTACTCCACCATCAGCAATGAACAGATCATCTAGACAGAAAGTTAGTAAGGAAACTAAGGTAGTAAGGACTTAAACAACACTTCAGATCGAGGTGACCAACCTTTTGGCTTCTCTGAGCTACACTGGAAAAAAAATTGTCTTGTATCACACATTAAATACACATACACCAATGAAAGCTGATGGCTTAAAAAAAAGGATCCGTATATACTTTTTGTGATATCTGCCACCACAGATAAGCAAAAAAGTCCTCACATAGTAGTCTTCAATTATGAAGCAACGCATTCAAAGATTCTTAAAATCATCAAGCAGGTCCTAAGTTTGCAATCACTAATATAGAAAATGTATGTATCTAAGTACTAAAGCAACTTTGGAGTTTTCTAAATATGTTTACCATAAAAGTAAAAGAAAATAAGGCAACATTAAAGTAGTGAGATATCTGACATTGAATTTGAGAAAGTAATGCATCAATATCTGGTTTGAAGGGAGTAGTTGGAATTCTCAGTGAGTTCTCAAGGTGCTCATCAGATATTTTGGTCCTAATTTTACACTTCATGTACTTCATTGTTGAAAATGTTTGCTTGCAAATGTAGATGCTGCCAAAAGAGTGGTGACATGAATAAGGCATGATTGTGAGGCAAGGAATATTCATCTCTGGGAAGATAGGACCTATTCAAGTCCAGTACAGAGACATGATCAATTTCTTTAAGTTGAATTTCAGATTGCAGCTCTATACATTCCATTTGAAAATTGGCAGGTGACATTTATGTTGACTAAAAATGGAGTCACAGACGCACCAAAATATTATTTTCCCGGAAATTTTGAAATCTGTTATCAAATTCTTGTATCAAATTGAAAAGCAAAGCTGCATAGTTTTCACTGTTCACAGGACTATGTTTATAGTCAATGCATCAAAATGCATAAAGTTTTTTGTCTCGATTTGAGCTTGCCATAATTTCACCTTCATTTTCAATGCTGTTATGTTTTGTAACATTGTAGTGATAGGTTGATTTTTGCCTTGAAGACCCATGTTTGACTCATTTAAATGAGTGATTAAATTCACTAAAAATGCCAAATCTGTAAGCCAGTTTTCATTGTCAAGTTCTGGCACACACTTGGGTTTTAATACCATAAAGGACTAATAACATGTCACAAATCTTAAAATCTTTTCAACATGTGTCCTCAACTTAGCCATCTTACTTCCAAAAAGTAAATTATATCACCATATTCAGTATCAATACTTTTAAGGACATCCTAGAATTCAGGATGATTCAATCCCTTGACCCTTAAGAAATTGACAGCCTTAATGATGGCTTGCATGATGTTACCCAATTTTTAAACCTTCTGTGCATAAATATTCTCAATGTATATGTTTACCTGTATGGAGCTGGAACATATTCTTTTTGGTAAAGTATCACAAGAATGAAAAAAAAAAGTATCCAATGTACTCAATACTACTATGAAATCAATATATAATCACCTACACATTCATACAAATGGTAAAACATAACTATAGTTCAGAAAGTAGGAGGGAAGAGGAGGGGCAGGGCAGAAGAGGGTGGAGGCCTGGAGGAGGGAGGTATTTGTGGGGACCTCACCTAATGTGCATAATGCAATGGTACATTTCAAAACTATTAAGAAAAGAGTATAATTGCCTGCCTTATCACAACAAATAAGTAAGCAAGGTCATGAACGTGTAAATCAGTTTGATATAAGCATTTCACATTGTATATCAAATCAGTACACTCTACCCTATAAATGCATCAATGTACACAGTTATAATTTAATAAAGAAAAAATGTTTCACAACGTACTATGCAATGATACTTCATCAAACATAAGTTTAAGAGACTGGGCCCAGTGGCTCACACCTGTAATCCTAGCACTTTGGGAGTCCAGAGCAGATGGATTGCCTGAGCTCAGGAGTTCAAGACCAGCCTGAGCCAAGACCCTGGGAACCTGACCCTGTTTCTAAAAATAGCCAGGCATTGTGGCAGGTGCCTATAGTCCCAGCTACTTGGGAGGCAGAGGCATGAGAATCATTTGAGCCCAAGAGCTAGAGGTTGCTGTGAGCTAAAATGCCACAGCACTCTATCAGGGGTGACCAGGTGAGACTCTGTCTCAAAAAAAAAAAAAAAAACCACACAAAACATAAGTTTAGGGTGGCAATTGCATCATCTATTAATTTTAAATCCCTACCATCACCAGGGCACCATCGGTAATTATACCAGATGTGTTGACAATGAACAGATAAAATCACTTTAACATATGTTTTACTGCTTCATGTAAATATCTTGATTTAGTCAGGCCTTTTAATAGCACTACAAAAACTGGGTTTTCAATGGCATTATATTCATCATCAATATCTCTCAAAAAATGGCAAGTTGAGCTGTATTGGTAGGATCAGTAATGTCATCCATCACCAAAGCATAACATTTAAAATTAGCAGCTTTAGGGCAGCACCTGTGGCTCAATGGTGTGCTGGCCCCACATGCTGTTTTGGGGGGTTCGAACCCAGCCCCAGCCAAAAAAAAAAAAAAAAAAAAAAACTGAAAAAAAAATTAGCAGCTTTACTCTCCAACCTTCTTTCAGTAGATTTTCCAATTTCTTCAATTCACCTGGCTATAGTCTAGTGAGACAAACTGATTTTAGGAATATTCCCCATATCTTCAGGGCAAATTATATCTGCCATGCTTTCCATCATTACATAATAAACGCATCACTGTTAAATGGTTTTGATATTTTGCCATTAAATATGCTACCACATAGCTAGCTTTTACAGTAGAATCCATCTGACTTGTAAAAAACTTTGTTAAAAAACTTTTTGAGAAGACAGACTTTTTTTTCAGTTTTGCTATTTTGTCCTTAAGACACAATTCTTCATACACATCAAATTTGGTGGCATGTTTTTTGCATGTAATGCCTTTTCAAATTATAGTCCTTGAAAATTTGCACACATTCCCTACAATTTAAGCAGAGTTCCTTATTGTTTGCATCAACAGAAGAGTAGTCATCTGCACACTTTTCATTGAACAATCTCACTTCATCCTCACTTTTTCTTTCTTTGGGTTCTGTATTCTTTTGAGACATTCTACGAGCCATACCAGGATTTAAAAAATCATAGATAAGAGACTAGATTTACTTTTATTCTGAAAATTAGTTGACAGAAAATAGAAAGCAAGGTTCAAGCCCTTCCACATCATGGCTGCAGAGTGAGGTGGGGGGCTTATTATAAAGCACAGCAGGCAATGTGTGAAGGGCCACCGAAGTGTGGAAGTAGCCTTAATAATTAAATAAGAATACTTCCCTGACTTCTAAATAACATTAAATGTCTAATGCTGCAATGGTAGGTTGAAATATTATTGATAATTGCTGTGTCGTCAGGTCACCACGAGCATGTATAACATCTGATGGTGCCAAGGCTACTGTAAGTTCTGGGAAGATAACACACTGGAAGCTGTATACCACTATAAAACTGAAAGCACTCATCCTTATAAATAGCAAGAGCATATATATGTTTATTTTACAGACCATTAGAGCATTTACTGATTCAATCATATAGAGTTTGGCAGCTCTTACTCACAAGTACCACCTACTGTCTTAGAGATTAAACTGGGCATCCCAATATAATTCATACTGTTAAGAAAACGATAGAGCTGGGGAAAGAGAAAGGATTTCAAAGGCCAATATCTCCCATGTCAACAAGAGACAGGAAATCTGCCCACACATGCAATACAGTGCCTTTACAGCCTAAAAATAACTAGCAATTGAGAAAAAACACCCCACTAAGGCTATCTATAACCCAGGTATTCATCCAGAACCTAGACCTCCATCAAAGTACACATAAGTAAAGGAATATCTCCTTTCCCAACATATGCTGCAGACACTCCTTTAAGAGTAAGAGGGAAAATAAAGCCCCATCTAAGTGAGAGAAAATCCAAAAACAAGGAGTAACAGCTGCACTAGATGAGAAAGAAAGAGCACAAGAACTCTGGAAGTATGAAAAATCAGAGTGAAAGGACATCTCCAAAGGCACACACCAGCTCTCCAGCAATGAATTTGAACAAAAATGAAAATACTGAAATGAAATAAAGAATTCCAAATATGAATTTTAAAGAAGCTTAATGAGATCTATGAAAAATTGGAAAAGCAACTGAAAGAAATTGTAAAAGTAATTCAGGAAATGAATGAAAAAATTACCTCAGAGATAGATATATAAAAAATAAATAGAACTTCTGGAAATGAAATTAATTCTGAGAAATACACAGTGGAAAGTTTTAAGAATAGACTAGCCCAGACAAAGGAAAGAATTGGAGGGTTTGAAGACAACTCTTTTGAATTAACTAGTCAGTCAAAAATAAAGAACAAAGAATCGAGAATAATAAACAAAACCTACAAGAAATATGGGATTATGTAAAACAGCAAAGTACACGAATCATAGGCATCCCTGAGGTTGTAAAGGGAAAAGAAAAAGGCCTGGAGTATTAGAGAGAATAATTGAGGAAGACTTCCCCAGACTTGCTAGAGGTTTAGACATTCAGATAGAATAAGTTCAACAAACACCTGGAAGAGGCATTGCAAAAAAGGTCATCACCAAAGCTTATGGTCATCAGACTGGCCAAAGTCAACACAAAGGAGGAAGTCCTGTGTGACACGAAGTGAAAACATTAAGTAACTTACAAAGTAAAACCCAGGCAAGAGAAAGAAATACAGGGCATTCAAACTGGGGAAGAGGAGGTCAAACTAGCCCAGTGAGCCAGTGATTGGATCTTATACCTAAAAAAAACCCTACAAACTACACCAAAAGACTCCTAAGGTTAATAAATAAACAGCAAAGTCTCGTTACAAAATCAATGTGAAGTGATTAGGAACATCTCTATACACTAATAATAGTCAAGCTGAGAGTCAAATCAAGATTTCAAAACCATTCACAATTAGCTACAAAGAAAAGTAATTACCTAGGAATATACATAAGCAAGAAGGTGAAAGAGCTCTAAAAGGAGAACTAGAGGGCGGTGCCTGTGGCTCAAGGAGTAAGGTGCCGGCCCCATATGCCAGAGGTGGTGGGTTCAAACCCAGCCCTGGCCAAAAAAAAATTAAAGGAGAACTATAAAACACTGATGAAATAAATCATATATAACATAAACAAATGGAAAAACATCTCATTGCTCATAGATTCTATTGTTAGAATCAGCATTGGTAAATGTCCATATTGCCCAAAGTGATTTATAGATTCACAATCTCCATTAAAATAATCCTAAGCTTCATTTGGAACAGGAAAAGTACCCAAACAGCCAAAAACAATTTTAAGCAAATAGAACAAATATGGAGGCACTGACTTAAAAATATAACACAATGATATAGTAACAAAAAGATCATGATACTGTTATAAAAATAGAGACAGAGACCAGGCAAACAGGATAAAGAACCAGATGTAAAACCATCTACCTACAACCAACCAATTTTTGACCAAGCAAACAACAACATACACTGGGGAAAGGAAGCCCTATTCAATAAATGATATTGAGAAAATTAGATAGCCACATACAGAAGAATGAAATAGGACCTCTATCTCTTGCCATATACAAAAATTAATTCAATAGAGGCTAAAAACTTAAATGTAAGGCATGAAGCCAGAAATTTTAAAAGAAAACATTAGATAATCTCTCCTAAACATCAGCCTAGGCAAAGAATTTATGATTAAGACCCCAAAGGCAAATATAGCAACAGCAAAGCAAATATAGTAAAATAAATCATCAACAGAGTGAATATGCAATCTATATAGTATGGGAGAAAATATTTGAAAACTATACATCCAACAAAGCACTAATATCCAGAATCTACAATGAATTCAAACCAATGATCAAGAAAAAACAACCCCATCAAAAAGTGAACAAAAGACACGAATAGAATTTTTTTGAAAGAAAATAGACAAATAACCAATAAACATGAAAAATGCTCAAAATCCCTAATCATTAAGAAAAATCAAATTATAACTACAGTGAGATACCATCTTGCCCCTATCACAATGGTAATTATCAGAAAGTCAAAAAACAATAGATGCTGGGGTGGATGCAGAGAGAAAGGAATGCTTATACACTGTTAATAGGACTGCAAATTAGTACAAACTCTATGGGAAATAGTTCAGAAATTCTTCAAAGAAACAAATGCAGACCTACCATTTGATCCAGCAATCTCACTTATGGGTATCTACTCTAAGGAAACAAATTCCTTTTATAAGAAAAGACACCTACAATTGAATTTTTATCACAGCACAATTCACAACTACAAAGATATGGAATCAACCCAAGTGCCCATCAATACACACGCACACACACACACACACCATGAGATATTACTCAGCCATAAAAAGAAATGAAATAATATCATTTGCAGAAACATGGATGGAACTGAAGAATATTATCCTAAGTGATGTATCACAGGAATGGAAAATCAAACACCATATGTTTACACTAATAAGTGGGAGCTAGTGTACACACAGGTACAAAGTAATATAAAGGACATGAGAAACCAAGAAGGGGGAAAAGTGGGAGGGAATGTGAGATAAAAACTTACCTACTGAGTACACTATTCCGGTTACAGGCACACCAAAAGCACTGCCTTAAGCATTATGCAAAGCATAGATATAATGAAAACACTTATGCCCCCTCAATTAATATTTTGAAATTTAAAAAATACAAACAGTAGGCTATTTGTAGTTATGCTTGTGTGGAGTCAATTGCACTAGGGGTTGGCACCCTTAACTCCCATGTTGCCCATGGATCAACTGTATCTGAAGTCATCAGATACGATTGCATAGGCAGAGAATGTAGAACAAAAAGTGAAAAGATCTGAGGCACAAGTCCTAAGAAATCCAGCATTTAAAGTCTAGGTGTAAAAGAATGAAATTCCAGGCTCAGCGCCTATAGCTCAAGTGGCTAAGGCACAGGCCACATACACCAGAGCTCACAGGTTCGAATCCAGCCCAGGCCTGCCAAACAACAATGACAACCAAAAAATAGCTGGGCATTGTGGCAGGCACCTATAGTCCCAGCTACTTGGGAGGTTGAGGCAAGAGACTTGCTTGAGCCCAGGAGTTGGAGGTTGCTGTGAGCTGTGATGCCACAGCACTCTACCCAGGGCGACAGCGTGAGGCTCTGTCTCAAAAAAAAAGAATGAACTTCCAAATGAGATTGAGTAGGGGAAGCCAGAGAAGTGAAAGGACAATCTAGAGAGCTGTACCTTGAAAGACACGGAAAGGGAGGGTGTTGAGTAATAGGTGGTGGTGAACAATGCAGTATGCTGCAGAGAAGCCAAGCAAGATAAAGACTAAGTGTCCAGTGGATTTCATAACATGGAGATAATTTTTGTTCCTGAGTCTCAATTTTCTCTTAAAATGTAAGAATTAGGCTGATCTTGATTTCACCCAACTTCAACCAAAGTACTTTTGCTTTGTCTGTTTTATATATTCAGCTTCTTTACACATGATTCCATTTGAAGAAAGAATTCTATAGGTTAAAAAATTTCTAATGAAAACTATAGGAATTAAACACTGGACTAGTCCAAGCTGGAATATTAGCAAAGCTCTTTCAGCTCTAATCTGTGATTCTTCCCATTCAAGACACTGCAATCTAGACTTAGCTTACTTTAATAATTCGGTATGGATCCTCAACCATGTCAGTCTGGCCTCCTTGTATTTCCAGCCTTGTGTTAGTTTTGCACACTCCTTTCACTTCTCTGCCTGTCAAAATTATCCCATGTCAATCTTGAGACCTTACCCTCTCTCAAAGTCCTTCCATGATATCAATTTACAATGACCATATGCTCCTCTGCCCTTGTTTTAGCAATTATTATGCACTACTTCTAACTTAATAGTTCTCTTTGTGAGGTACATTAGTCTTATCACCCCGGTGAGACTGTAAACTCTCTTAGAGAAGCAACCATGTATTTACTTGCCTATCCCCCCCCATGCTTGACACATGACACATGCTCAGCAAGTATCTAATAAACACCATTTGCCATGCAGCCTGCCTTTTTATCTGTTAAGACAACAAGATCAAGCTCTGTTATTTGTGGTTTATTACAAAGGATTTTCTTTCTATGACATTTGCAATGGTTAGTGGGATAGGGCAGGGACATGTCAATATTTTACTTGCAATAAAGCACAGAAAACAAGCAAATGCCAGGGGAAAGAAAGCAACATTAGGCACTATGCTCAGGAAACTGAGACCTTTACTACAATCCCTCAAGCCCCAGCATGATGCTGGCCTTAAGAATGAACATTTCACACTGAGAGGCACTCATTTTTAAAGAAAATCATATTTGAGGTCACAGTTAGTGGACTGTATTGCTTTACTAGGGACAACATAAACATCATACATTTCCTAAACAAGGGCTATGGGCATGACTTTGCCTTAATTTGTGGTGCATGTACCCTGGAAGGAAAGCAAGGAAACGTAGTTGAAACTTTCATTAAGCTATAAAAGTTGATGGAGGTAACTATCTCCTTCTTGAAACTTAGCCAATATAAGGAAAAGAAGAAATGATGTAAAAATGGAGATGAAGTACGAACAGAGGTGTAAATAGTATCCAGGCAATTTCTGATTTTCACACTATCCCACAAAGAAAAGGAGGTCTTTCTGGGAGGATAAAATTCAACTGAAGTCAGTAAGCTTTTTTAAGCATTTTCTCTTTCTGTAAACCAGTGGTTCTCAACCTTCCTAATTCTGAAAGCCTTTAATACAGTTCCTGTGGGTCACGACCCACAGGTTGAGAACCACTGCTGTAAATCTTTGCATTGAGCCTTGATGGGGAGTAAATAAATATACAGGATTCCTGGTCCCTACTCTGGAGAAACTGACAGTATAGTTGATAGAACTAAAACAGATATATGAAATAACAAAGTAATATTTGCAAAGTGGTATGAGTTGAAATAAAGTACAAATTAGCTTCAAAAATCTAGGAAATGAGGGGTCAAGGACTCCCATGATGTTGTGTACATGTGTCTATACATGTATGTGTGTCCACTAGCGTCTGTTGAGAAGACAGTGGTGCAATAATCTGGGAAATACAGCTTTATCCTAAGGAAGTGTATGGACTCTCTTGTTGGTGAAAAGGGGCATTATCTTTAACTTTATGAGGAATAGGTACTCAGGCAAAAATTAATGGGTCATATGCTATAAAAGAAAAAAGTTCAAGTTATTTAGACTAGTGGGACTTTGTGATTAAATCTGGGGTTGAAGGGTTGGGCAACAGTCATGCAAAGGTTGTCAGTGGGAGAAAAATGTTGGATAGATAGTTGAGACTAGTTATAGGAGAGCTTCAAAACCCATAACTAACATCATACTTACTGACAAAAGAATGGAAACTTTCTCAGGTCAGGATCAAACAAGAATGCCCATTTTCACCATCTCTATTTCCTGATATTTATTACCCAGGAAATTACATAAGAAAAAGAAATATGCACATGGATGGAGCTGGAGAATGTTCTTCTGAGCAAAGTATCACAAGAATGGAGGAAAAAGTATCCAATGTACACACCCCTATTATGAAACTAATTTATACCTTTTATATGAAAGCTATAACCAAATAGCCTAAGAATGT
>CAUYQV010084724.1:0-37620 GCA_963574575.1 Galagoides demidoff | reverse complement strand
CAAACATGGGAAAAGATCGGGAGAGATGGGACCAGCCAAGGGGCAAAGGCCGTGAAAGAAGCATAAAGAGATGACCTGATTTTCTAAGGCACGTTCACCTGAGGTTTACAATTCTTTAAAAACACACAAAAAAATACAGTTAAATTCTTCTTTATAAATCTCTGAAGACATGCATCTAATGTATGCAATAAAAATATTTATCTATGTAAACAAACATGGATGGAGCTGGAAAATGTCCTCCTTAGCAAAGTATCTCAAGAATGGAAGAAAAAGTATCCAATGTACTCGACACTATTATGAAACTAATTGTTGGCTATCTTAAGAAAGCTGCAATCCAAATGGAGCCCTAGACTATGGGGAAATGGGGGGGGGAGGGGAAGGGGGAGGATGGGTGAAGAGAATGATATTGTGGGGATCACGCCTATAGTTTATCCTATTAGGGCACATGTGAATTTGTCTAAAGGTTGAATATAAATGTCTTAACACAACAATTATGAGAAAGACATGATGGCTATGTTAGCCAGTTGGATGAGAGTTTTCCAAACTGTATATGGAAGCAACACAATGTATCCTATGATAGAATTAATGTACACAATTATGATCTAATTAAAAAAAAAAACTCCTAAAAAAAAAAAAAAGAGAGTGTGATACCTTGCAGGGCTGCCTCCTTCCTGGCACGATGCCAATACACAGCATGCTTTCCTTAATTTCATGGGTTTTATAGGCATACTGGCATTCAGTCTTGGAGATTACAGAGATATCCACATTCTGCAGGGTGTCAGGATCCTTTGCTAAAGACAAAAGAGAAGTCACACTTCCTTAAGTGTTCTCTTGAATATCAAGCCTTCTTTCCCTTTCCTCTTGCTTTTTTTTCTTTAAATTTATTTCCCTTCCACCATCAGAAAGAAAAAGAGATCAAACACTGGTAGAAATTAGAAGTGCGGCAGTGAGGACAAGTTGGCACAGGAGATTATCAAACAATTTTTCATGGTACAAATGTAACAGTGGTTAAATTCTTGGAAGTGAGATGAGACATTCTTACAATGAATGAAGCAAATTGTTTGGAAATTTAAACATTTAAAGGGTGTCCTCTGAGATAGAATTTTTAAAATTTGAAGGAATTTATACATATGTAGCTTCGTTTCTCATTTTTCAGGTCAAAACAAAGTTAAATATCTGCATGAAAATATCTCTAAAAGTAATTTTCTTACTTCTGTATGACTGGTAAGTGGTAAAACTATGATTTGAAACTAGGTTTCCTGGTTCCTAATCCAAACTCTTTCTTTTATATCAATGGTCCACAAATACTGTGAATTGTGTACATTCATAACAAAGTTATTTCAACCTCAAACAAAATGAGAACAAGAAGAAAGTAGTATCTATACATATGGTTAAGTGTTCCTGTCAAGGATTCTTCTTCAGAAAAAGTACTATATTTTGAGATTTTGCGGTTTTTTAATGAAGATATATATTTACTTTAACATCTTTATTTGAATATAATACATTAAAGTTTGAAAAAAATGTTTGAGATCCTTTGCTTTATTTTCTAATCCAATGATAATTTTCTGGTTCCACCATTTTTGGGGGTGGGGTGGGCACACTTCTTTAGGGAATGCTTACCTAAACTATGTCATGAGCTAGATCAAAAGAAGCTGTGTTTTTTTTTTTCTGTAACCATATTTTTTTTTTGACTCAGATGTCATAACCCAGATGAATCAAACATACTACTCGCCAGAAGGACATTTGGCTGTTTCCAAAAATCAAAGTTACTCTTGAAGTACAAATCATTTCTTCTTCTTGATATATTCAGGGAAATGTGCCAAAAGTCTGAAGACATGTAGTAAAGAGCATTGTAAAAAGGATTGAGTAATGGCAACAATGTTAGGGTAAATTTGTAGCTCCCCTTGGCTTCAAAAAGAAGAAAAGAGAGGTGGATGAATGAATGTACCCTGGCACACTTGCTTAAAATGAATCTCCTGTCCATGCTATGGTGTCTTGTGTGTGATGTATATACTGCATATACTCAGATAAATTTACTCATGAGTAAAGTTTTAATGTCATTGTTCTGTTTTGCTTATAGGTAATCAACTCTCCTTGGCCAGAATTCACCATTATCTTAATTAACAGCTATAGACACTTAATTAGGATTACATGAAAATTTTGAGATGGAGTCAAAGGCAGTTAGAAAATAGAAAGATGATTTAACATGCTCAAGGTTTTTTCATGGAGTCTGACGTATGAGACACAGAATAAAGCTTGCATAAGATACCTAGTTTAGTAGTTTCAAATTCTGTATAGAAGACGTCTACTAACAAAAATAATGATAGCCCTCTGTCAATTTTCTAAAGAATTGAGTGAATGTTTATCATGTTATCAGTTAAAATGCTTCTTTCAGAAATATTTTCCTTAAGCTTTTAAGTATGTATCTCTATTACAATCTTTCGCAAGGTAACCCCATCTGATTTAGTACATATTATGCATTTATCTTATGTTTATACATTAATATTTATTTCATGACATTTCAAGGACTGAAGTCACTTTATTACCTGAAATAGTTTGAAAACATCCTAATAATGTTTTGCTTTATTTTATTTTATTTTTTATTTTGAGTTGAAAATTGTGGCTCCAAGGTGAAGCGACTAGCTGTTAGATAGCAAATTAGGACTAAAATACAAATATCTCCTTTCTTCTAAAATCACTTCTATCATATATGAATATAAAGATGAAATAGAAAGAGTGGGTAAAAAACACTTCAAAGGATTATTTCAATGAGGTATAGGAAAAAGGAAAGAAAAGAAAAAGGATAAAGAGGTAAGAAGAAAAGACTCAGTGATCAGAATTGAAAAAGCCAAGAATAGACAAGGTATAGAAGTGTGTCCAATTCTGACAGAATAATGTTGTCTTGAAATCTACAGATATCACCTGTATCTTGAACTCACATGAATCACAGACATTAAAGCCCCAGGTAGAGACAGTACATAGGCTTTTCACAGGGGCAGGCTGGTAGGGCAGGTTGACCACTGAAACAAAACTATTAAGTTGAACTTCCCTTGAGAGCTTGATTAACATGATGTCATTATCAATAGAAGTTATGGAGAATTGTGGATGATAAATTATCTTCTCATAGTCAACCACCTGCACATGGCGTTCACTAGGGTCTGCTGGGACTGTAACCCCCAATATCACAGAAAGCTTCCTGGAAAAATACAGAACATTTGTGAGAATATTTAGTGTAGATGGCTTATCCAACCATAGGGGCCTTTGTTAGCCCTTCTCAGACTTTTTACTCTACCCGTGAACATCCTCCAAAGGCTTTCCTAATCCCATTTAATTGGGAGATGGCCCCAGGCAGGGATCAGGGTGTATGGCTAATCTGAAAACCCAAAGTCTGAAGTGACTTTGGTGGCTTATCACTCACGGTAAGTTGCAGTGTGCAGCTGTGATCACCCACAGGGGATGAATCAAGGCTCCAGCACAGGGCAAGTAATCAGATCTCAAGAAGACCAAATAGGGGGGAGTAATGCCAGTCATGTAATCTGGATTAAAGGCCAAAACACCTGAAAAGAGAAGCACAAACAAGCAGTTCTGAGATCTTTCAGTCAGTCTTTACTGGGAAAACTAAAGTCAAGTCATTTAATATAGTCTAAGTTTCCCCTGTCCTTTTTTCCACCATCTTTGTGAACTAAATCTAAAAAATTTGTTTTAAAACATAAAAAAAATGGTAAATGGTAGATACACATCTGTTTCAAAAAGTGAAAAGACATTTGCCTTTTTAATTGTCAATTAATAGTCTTCAAATTAAAATTCAAACTTTTAAAAAAATTTTGGGTTAATATGAGGATGCATATGATTAGGTTACATTATTTGCATTTGTAAAGTAAACTACAAGCTGTAGCTGAGTCCTTTACCCAGGAAGTGTTCTTTATATCCCTACCAAACCTTCAAAGAACAGCTCATACATATATTGCAAAACCTATTCCAAATCATTGAGAAGGACTGAACCCTCCTCAACTCCTTCTACAAAACAAATATCACCCTGATATCAAAAACAGGACAGACTTAACAAAAAAAGAACACTACAGACCATTAATGAATATTGAGGCAAAAATATTTAATAAAATTCTAGCAAATAGAATACAATTACACATTTAAAAAAGTACACATCACAACCAGGTAGACTTCATTGCAGGAATGCAAGGCTGGTTTAACATATGTAAATCCATAAATGTAATTCACCACATGAACAGAAGCAGAAAAAAACACCATATGACCCTCTCAAGAGACACAGAAAAGGCATTCAAGGACATTCAGTATCCTTTTCTGATTAAATATAAACTTTTAAAAATACCATCCACAATGCAGTGGATTCTATGTTAAATTAATTCTTTTTTCCAATTGGAGAATGCTTTGGCAAATCTTACCTTTTCCCCTTACAATAATGCCAGGCAGAATGATGTCAATGCCATTACAAGAACAGACCAAATGCTAACACAGTCTGGGGGGAGGGGTATCATTCATTCATTCAACAATAAATGTTGAGCTCTGTCATAGGGACTTGGGCTCTTTAGTGAACAAAACAGACATTTATGCTCTCATGTGGGTGGACATATTCAATAAAAAATTGAATATACAATATTATATGGTCAATATTATATTATTTGATGGTGATTACTGCTATGTGGGAAAAAAAGTAGTACTAGAAAAGAGGAAATGGTATTACTAGTGTGTGTGTGTGTCCAGGTAATGTGTGTGGCAAGGCCTTGTGTAGTCTTAAATCAGTAGTCAGGGCAAAGCTCACAGGCAACACTAAACAATAACTTGAAGACAGGGAAGTACAATAGTCAAGTAAATTAAGGGATCCCAGGCAGAAGAAACAGCTGGAGCAAGGGTGCTTTGGTCTGCTGAAGTTGCATCACAGAGGCCAGAGTGGCTGACCCGGAGTGAGTAAAAGGGAACAGAGCAAGAAAGGGGGCCAATGAGGTAATGGAGGATTTCACAGGAGGCCATTATAAGAACTTGAGCTTGTCTTTGGAATATAATGTGGAATGATTTCAGGGTTTTCAGCTAAGGAGTGATGACAATTTCCTCATTGAAAACCTGTATAGTATAGGAATTTATAAGCAAAGGGGCCTATTGGGGGATTCATTTGATAATCTAGGCAAGTGATGATGGCTTAGACCCTCATGAGTAGTGGAGGTGGTGAGACTTGAGCGTATTAGGGATATGTTTAGAATATAAAAGTCAATAAGTTTTCCTAAGAGACTGAGTGTGAATGCAAGACAAAGAAAGAATTTACGAATAATTCCAAGTTTTTTCCTGAGTAACTGGAACATGCCAGGAATTCTCTAACCCCTCAACACTCGCTGTGCCCTTTGTTGTGCAGAACATCAATCCTGTTCTAGCCAGGACCAGAGTCAGTCAGGTCTCAGCTTTTCTTTAGGAGGGGGCCTGGCATGAGAGTTTCAGTAGCTATAGCTCCCCAACCAACAAAGCATCCACTAAATCCACCCAAAGAGAGGCAGGCAGGCACTGTCATGGGACAAAACTTGGCAGGGACAGTGGCAGTGGCAAGAGACAGAGGACTGACATCTGGAATGGTGCCTCTTGCTCACCTTCATCCATCTCTAAGGCTTTCCCTGGGTTTTCTACTTAGCGAATAAAGAGACAAACATGGAGACACTCACCAGACAGCTTAAAGAAAGCCCAGAGGAGGAGCAACTTCATCTTTTTCTGGGAGTAAGATTTAGCTCAGGATTTCTGGAAAATATGGAGAGGAGCATTGGAAAAGGACTAAATAACACAAAGCAAGAAGAGGTTCTGAGGTTGGAAAAAAGTGTCCTCCAAATTCTTTCAGTGTCAGGATTCAGCTTTAGGAAAGCTGCCCCTTGGTCAGAGCAGGGGGTAGGGTCAGAGGGACGAGAGCAGAGGTCAGGGGATCTGGTCCCTGACACAGTAGAAAATGGTTCAGGCATCCCAAATTCTGACTTCCCTCTTTAGGGAAGAAAGCACAGATATTTAAAGAAATAGAAGTTTACAGTGTCTCTACAAGGTCCTCCCTGGTCTCCTCTTCTTGAGGCCCTGAAGGCAGGTGCCTCTCTGAGCTGTAAGTAGGATACTGCCCCTCCTGTCTGTGTGATGCAAACCCTCACTTGTATGATGCTGATATTTCTTCTGAAGTGGACTTAATCCAGAACTCTGCCTAACTCTGAACTCCTCTTTGAAAACATTGGTCCTTCCTTTCATGTCACTATACATTCATTTATTCCAACTAATAAATAAATTATGTTATGTGCTTAACTTCTGCCAGGTTCTGTGCTGGCTATGGGGGAATTCTTGAATTTAAGGACTCCATTCCTGTCTTCAAAGGGCTTATAGACAGGTGGGAATGATAACTGTTTAAGCCGACAGTTATGGAACAAAGGATTCACAGCTACAAAAATCAAGGTATCCCATAGACTAGGTGAAAATATTTGCACTAGACTGTTTATTGCAACTCAATTTACAATCGCCAAAATGTGGAAACAGCCTAAATGTCCACCAATCCAGGAATGGATTAACAAGCTGTGGTATATATGTACACCATGGAATACTATTCAGCCATTAAAAAATGGAGACTTTATAGCCTTTGTATTAATATGGATGGAAGTGGAGCACATTATTCTTAGTAAAGCATCACAAGAATGCATAAGCATGAATCCTATGTACTCAATTTTGACATGAGGACAATAATAACAATTAATGACATGGTGGGGGTAGGGGAAGGGAAGAGCAGAGAGAGAAAGAAGGAGGATGGGGTGGGGAAAAGAAGAGCAGAGAGAGGGAAGGAAGGAGGGGTGGGGTCTTGGTGTGTGCCACACCTTTTGGGAGCAAGACAGGATTTGTAAGAGGGACTTTACCTAACAAATGCAATCAGTGTAATCTGGTTTCTTGTACCCTCAATGAATCCCCAACAATAAATTAAAAATAAATAAATAAATAAATAAAATGTAAAAAAAATGAATTTATATACATAGAAATGTTAAAACTCAACAATCAGAAAATGAACAACACAACTTCTAAGTGAGTCAGACATCTGAACTGGTACCTTACCAAATGTTTTATTGGTCTGCTTGGGTTGCCATAACAAACTACCCAGTCTGGGTGGCTTCAACAACAGATGGCTATCATTTGATTCCTCAGTCCCTTTACTAGTGTAAGGACAGATAAAAGTGTTTGGGCTTCCTTGCCCCATGGGCATGAGAGGAGATAAAACTATCTGGAATCTCTTGCACAGACTGTCCTCCCCTGGAAAAATGGGATGGTATACAAGACTCTTTGTGCTTTTAGATAACCATAACTATGTACAATGATGCTTAGGTTGTAGTTGTTTGCCATGTTGCCACTTTTGTTCCCCTGTGTACAAAGGTGTACAAGACCTACTTGTGTGGATTGCGGTGGCAGAATATAGACTTTTCCATGTAGCCCAGCTCCCCAGCCACCTGAAGCTGGATAAGAGGACCTACTGCACTGACTCCCCCCTCCCCGATTCCCTCCTGCTGTGAGCTGAATAGAGAGCTTGTTATATCTGCCCTCTGCACACCATTTGTACAATACTAGGCATATACTCAAAAGAAAACATTAATTTTACCACAAGAACATTTGCAATAGAATGTTTATCACAGCTTAATTCACAATCGCCAAGATGTGGAAGCAACCAAAGTGTCCATCAACTCAAATACATAAATAAACTATGGTATCTGTATACCATGAAATACTATTTGGCCATTCAGTGGGAGGGGGAGAGGAGAGGAGGGAGAAGGAAGAAAGGAAGAGGGAGGGATTGGTGTGCTCTCACATACAAATAAAACATAAGGATATATGACACATCTCCTAGGTAAAGGGCTCAACTGCAACTTGGACTTTACCTAACAAATGCAAACAATGTAACCTAATTGTTCATACCCATATATTAATCTGAAATAAACAAAACAAAACAAACAAACAAAACCAACAGGTATTATCTCATGGTTCTGAGGAATGGAATCCATGATCAAAGTGCTGGTAAACTCCGTTTCTGGTGAGAGCTCTCTTCCTGACTTGTGGAAGGCTGCCTTTTTGTGTCTACATGCAGCCCTTCCTCTACACAAAGAGAGAGGGAGAGCAAGTTCTCTGGAGTCTCCTTATAAGGACTCTAATCTTATTGGTATACACTTCCCTCTTAGGACTGCCTTTACAGTATCCCACAGGTTTTGATAATTTGTGTCTTCATTATCATTTTATTCCAACAATTTGATGATTTCCTTCTTAATCTTACCTTTAACCCAACTGTCACTCAGTCTAAGGTTTTTTAGTTTCCATGACTTTGTTTGAGTATGAAGTTTTTGTTGCTGTTGAGTTCAACTTTTATTCCATGATGGTCTGAGAAGATAAAAAAAATAATTTCTATTCTTTTAAATTTGTTGAGATAGACTTGTGCCCTACGATATGATCAATTTTGGAGGATGATTTGTGGGCTGGCAAGGAGAATGTGTATTCAGTTTTATTAGGATGAAATGTTATGTATGTGTCTGCTAAGTCCATTTGTTCTAGGATCAAATTTAATTCCATTATTTATTTGTTTAGTTTTCTTGGAGGATCTATCCAGAACTAACAAAGGGGTGTTTAAATTTCCCACTATTATAGTGCACGAAGATATCATATAGGTCTTATCCATTAGTATTTACTTTATAAATTGAGGAGCATTCAGGTAGGGCACATAAATGTTAATTATTGAAATCTCTTCATGTTGAGTGTTTCCTTTGACAAATATGTAGTATCATCCTTGTCTTTCCTTATCTTCATTGGTTTAAATCCTATTGTATTTGCAAATAAACTTACAACCTCTGCTTTTCTCAGATTTCCATTTGCCGTATTATAGATGTTTATCCCTTTACCCTTAGTCTTTTTTATTCTTTGAGGTAAGATGAGTCTCTTGAAGGCCACAGATACCTGGTGTGAGTTTTTGTATCCAGTTAGCTAATCTGTACCTCTTTAGAAGACAATTTAAGCCATTCACAGTAATTAAGAGAATTGATAGAAGTAGTGTTTTGGTCATCATATTTTTCACAGGTCCAGTGCATATTTTTAATCCTTTCATACTTGTGGAAGTTAGGTTTTGTTTGAGAAGTTCTGGGTGGGTTTACTTTGGTAGAAGTCCATTGTGCTGGATCATTATGGAGAATGGGTCTAAGTATTTCCTGAAGATCTCTTTTGGTTATGGCAAATTTCCTCAACACGTGTATGTCAGTTCTCCATCATGAATGAAACTCCGTTTAGCTGGATACAGGACCCTGGGCTGAAAATTGTTTTGTTTTAGAAGATCGAAGGTTTGATGACCGTCCTCTTCTAGCCTGAAAAGTTTCATCTAAAAGATCTGCAGTCATTCTAATATTTGTCCTTCTATAAGTAATGCTTTCTTCTGTCTGGCTACTTTCAGGATTTTCTCCTTCATATTAACTTTGGCAAAGTTAATTACAATGTGTCTAGGAGATGGTTTATTTGAATTGAGTCTTGCTGGGGTTCTGGAACTATCTACTATCTGAATTTCTATATCTCTTGCAATGCTTGTGGGAAATTCTCCTTCATAATATCTTGGAGTAGAGTATCTTTTGTCTTTAGGACCAGCTGCTTCTCCTTCGGTTGTGTGATCGTTTGGAATGATCCCACAATTCTCTCAGAGAATGTTCTGTTCCTGTTTTCCATTTTTCTGCCTCTTGGAATGCCTGGGATCATTCAAAAGCTTTGTTTTCAATTACTGAGATCCTTTTTTCTGCCAGCTTAACTCTATTACTGAGGGATTCTACTGTATTTCAAAGCTCCTTGAATAACTTTTTTACTTTCTTGAGCTCTGCTATATCTTTTCTCATTATGTCCACATCCTTGGTGACTTTGTCTTTGAATTCATTAATTTCTTGAGACAACTTTTCAACTACTCTTTCGATTTCTATTTCCATCTTTTTCTCCTTTCTATTCATTTTATTTGCTATTTATATTCTGAATTCTATTTCTGACAATTCAGGTATTCGTCTATGAATGGCATCTTCTGTTGCATCTCCTTTGTCTTTCCTTGGGGAGTTGATCTACTCTGATTATTCATGTTGCCAAAGTTCTTCAACTGGTTCTCCTCTATGAGTATTTTCCATAATTTTGCAATTAAAATTGATTTGAGGTCCCCCAGGAAGTGGAGTTAACTAGCCTTTCACCAGTGAGCTGGGGTTTGTGATTATGGCTTTTCCCCTACAGCCTTTCAGAGCTTCAGCCAGAAACTATACGGACCTGCATGGTGTGATAGTGCAAGTTGGCTCTGTCTTGAAGTCAGCCAGCCTCTACCCAATTTTAACAAGTTGTGGTAAATCTCAAGCTGGAGAGAGAATAAGCAACTGCAGCACCCCACCACACCACACCAGTGACAGTTGGAGGATGAGAATCACTCCTTTACCCCTACAAAACAACCACTGCTCAACTTCAGAGGGTCCCTGGGTGGGCAGCCCAGGTTGAAAGTTCTAATCAGATCATCCCAAGCAGTACAATCACTGCTCAACAGGAAGAGTTCATAGGGTCTCCAGAGGCCCAATAGTAGATATCCACAGTAGTCTGGACCCATCTAGTGAGTCACCGAGTCAGAAAAGATCACCTGCTATGCACCGTCTCAGGATGTGTCTCTCTTCCATGCATCTTCCTGTACCCCCCAGCTTCCAATTGATTTACTTTTTCTATGTTGCTATCCAGCAGCCCACACAATGCCCAAGCCTCTCAGGGAATTGCCAAACACTCTGGACTCTGCAGGGGACAGACCTTTAGACTACTAGGCAAGGGAGGTGGGGTGTGCGAAGGGTGGACTGGGAGTTCATAATTGCAGGGAAAATATTTGCTTAATATTATACTATGCAGGATGATGCCTAGGCTCATAAGTGGGACCTCTCTGGAGAAGGAGGCCGGGTGTTAGTAATTCTCTCCTGAAGAGAAAGAGGGTACAATGAGAGGTCTTTTGTTCTCTGCTCATTTGCAGAGAGCCCACAGTGTGCCTTCCACTTGGAGGTGGGGTCTCTCTTCCTCTTGATGATGGGCTTTGCGCCTGGAATTTGTTTTCTTGGATTGTCTTTCTTGGAGTTGTAGCTTGCCTCAGCAGAGATGATGTGCACTTGTCTATTTTTTTTCTTAGCTCAGCTTTCCACCTTTGACTTCACTGTGTCCACTTCCATTTAGTAGTCTTCCTCTAGCCAGGAGCCTCTGGCAAAAGCTGCCTATAGTCACCATCTTCCTTGAGATCCTTAAGTATTTCTTCCAAGGCCTTGTCTCTAAATAGAATCATGTTGGTGTTTAGACTTTCAAAGGCATGAATTTTGGTACAGTGGTGGGGGGGGGAGCAATTTAGTCTGTAACACCAGGGAAGATAAACAGGTGCAAATGGCACATGAAAATATTCCCAATATGTCATTAGGGAATTACAGGTTAAAACAACAATGAGATACCAACTATACACCTACTTCAATGGCCAAAATCTAAAACACTGACAACAACAGATGCCAGGAAGGGTGTGGAGCCTCAGGAACTGATGCTGGTGAGGATTTGTTTCTGATGGGAGTGCAAAATGGTGCAGTCACTTTCAAAAGCTGTTTGGAAGTTTCTTACAAAGCTAAATATAGCCTTACTACATGATCCACCAATCACGCTCACTAGTATTAACCCAAATGAGTTGAAAATTTATGTACACAAAAACCTACACATTAATGTTATAGCAGATTTGTTCTAATTACCATATCTTGGGAGAAACCCAAATGTCCTTTAATAGGCACTCAGATAAACAAAGTGTGATGCATCCATATGATGAAATGTTATTTAGAAATTTTTAAGATTTAAAAAATTGAGCTATCAGGTGGTGCCTCAGTGAGTAGGGCTCTGGCCCCATATACTACAGGTGGTGGGTTCAAACCCAGCCCCAACCAAAAAATAGTTGAGCTTTCGAGTTGTGAAAAGTCATGATGAAAACTTAAATACATATTTCTAAGCAGAAAAGGTAGTTTGCAAAGATTACATACTCTATAATTCCAATTATATGACATTCTGGATAAGATACAACTGCAGAGGCTTGGCGCCTGTGGCTCAAGTGGCTAAGGCGCCAGCCACATACACCTGAGCTGGCAGGTTCAATCCAGTCCAGGCCTGCCAAACAGCAATGACGTCTGCAACCAAAAAAATAACCGGGGGTTGTGGTTGGTGCCTGTGGTCCCAGCTACATTGGAGGCAGAGGCAGGAGAATCTCTTGAGCTCAGGAGTTGGAGATTGCTGTGAGCTGTGATGCTATGGCACTCTACCCAGGGTGACAGCTTGAGGCTCTGTCTCAAAAAAACAAAAAAGAAAAAACAAAAACAAACAAACAAAAAAAAGATACAACTTCAGAGATATGAAAAATATCAGTGATTGTCAGGATTTCAGGAGAAGCAGAGAGGAATGATTAGGTGAAGTCCAGGGGGATTTGGGGGCAGTAAAATTATTTTACTTGATACTGGAATAGTGGACATGCAGCATTATATAGTTGTCAAAACACACAAGATTGTATAACATAGAACTATAGTATAAACTGTGGAGATTATTGATAATAACGTATCAATATTGGTTCATCAGTTGGAGCAAATGTTCCACACTACTATTGAAAAGTGCTAGTTTAAAATAAATTCTCCTCCTCCTCCTTCTTCTTCTTTGAGACAGAATCTCATGTTGTCCCCCTGGGTAAAGTGCCATGGTGTCACCATAGGTCACTGCAATGTCCAAGTCTTGGACTCGAGCAATTCTCTTGCCTTCATTTTTCTATTTTTAGTAGAGATGGGATCTCGTGCTTGCTCAGGCTTGTGCTCGTGCTTGCTCAGGCTTGCCTGACTCATGAGCTCAAGCAATCCACCTGCCTCAGCCTCCCAGAGTGTTAGGATTACATGTGCCTAAACATCTTCTTAATAATGTTGGAGGAAAAAATGTAAAATTGAGGTATACACCTAAGAGTTTAAAATGCTTTTCTGTGTATATTGTGTGGAAGAAAGGGGTACCCAGGCATTACCACTGACCTGGGCCTTAGAGGTGGGGAGGGAGCTCACATGGTGTAAAAAGAAGATAATAAAATAATCTAAGGAGAGGAAAGAGCTTTGGTTGAAATAGGAAGACACAAAAGGACACAGTGTGTTTGTAAAACTACACTACACCCAAGTACAGGAGGGGAGTGTTAGGCACTAGATAAAAGTTTACTCTAAGACTTGCAGAAGTCTTCATTAGGTGGGTAATAAGGAGCAAAAAAAAATCTGTTATTTTACAAAAACCTATTGAGTGTTATGGGGCCAGACCCTAGGTCCTATATCTATGCCCTAAAGAATCCCTTTTCTTTGAATGTTTGAATATGGGCAGAACTTTGACTTGCTTCTAATTGATGGAGTGTGGCATCTCCATCACAGATAATGTGTGGCATCTCCATCAGAGATAATGTGATGGAGAGTCATCTACATGATTATGCTAATACATAGCCTCTCTCTCTGTCTGTCTCCCCCACTCCTCTCATTTCTATCTCTATTGCTCTCCTGATAGCATGCACAAAAGAGCTTCTCCCTGCTGGTTTGGTGAGGCAGCAGTCGTGTTGAGCAAGCCCTGGTGTTGGCAGCCTCTACAAGCAATGACAGTCCAAGGGCCTGAGAGCAGCTTTCAGTTGACAGCAAGCAAAAAGCTAAGGCCCTCTATCACATATACATGAGGGAATGAATTCTTCCAACAACCAGAATAAGTGTGGAAACAAATTCCTTCCTCAGAGCCTTGTTTGACTGTTTGGAGAGGACCCTATTAAGTTATATCTGGACTCTTGATCAGGGGAAACTGAAATAATGCATCCTGTGCGAAGCCATTAAATTTATAGTGAGGTTTTTACACTGCAATAGAAAACTCACAGGAATGCACACTGCATGCTGAGGATGTGTTAAGAGATACTGATGATCTCATGGTAAGGGAGTTGAGAATCTTGTTCCCATACCCCTTAAAGTCTAATGAAGAAGACAGATGTAATGTGAGTTTCCATGATGGATGTCGCAATGTGGGAGATAAAGAAATGCATAGGAGAGCCCCCAACACAAGGGTCCAAAGAAGACCTCCTTCAGCCTTGAAGATGGGTAGAAGTTAGCCAAAGGGAGAGATGGGGAAGACATATCTGGGAGGATGAACCAAGGCTCCTAACACAACACAGCATAGGAAAGAGTATGAAGAGAGAGGGAGATGTGAACGTGCCAACAGGAGAATCCTACAGAACGGACCTTGGAGAATTGTCAAGTAAAAACCGCCTGCCAAGGAGGAGAGAGGAGGAGGTTTGAAATATCTCCTGTGGAAAACCGGCCTGGATAACAGGATTGTCAGTTAGTCTGAAGGTATAAATCAAGAATTACGAGAAGTGATCTGTTAAGCACTTTATAAAAAGAACTCTGGCACGAGCAGAGATGTGGTTCATTATGGGGACAGGGAATCAGAGACAAGAAGAAGTGGGGAAATGAGGCTGTGGCTGCAAGAGACCAGCAAATGAGGGGCTCATGGTATCGACAGGACCACAGATTCCCGGACAAAGGGTCACACTTGAAGTAAATGGCTTGGGTGTCTGAAAAAAGATAGTTTTTGTGTATGGTCAAAACAGGCTGCAGGTCTTAGCCACAGCAAGTTCTGTTCTTATCTGATTTCTTTTTAAATTTAGTTTTGCATCAGGGGAAGAGAAAACACATCCAGGCTTAGAGTACATCAATGTCCAAAAACCAGCCCACCTCTGCAGTCTTTACAGATACCCTGGATTCACTGCCTCTCCTGTGGACCGAGACCCCAGCCCTCCTCTCATCTACCACAGATGGTTTCACCTGTGCTGTGGTTATCTATCCCATCTTACCAGCCCTGTCCATCCATCTTCGCTTTTGGAACAGAAGCTCCCCATGTTATAGTGAGCCTCTCATGCATGTTGCCCCATGGTCCCTCATGTGTCATTCAACCCCCAACTTACGAGTCATTCACTCAGAGGAGTCCTCTTAGCTGTCTTTGTTTTTCAGGGTTATGGTCAGTGGGTGGGGGTTGCTGCAGATCTCCATGTGGTATGTACAGCTTTTCCCAATAGCAGACAGCACCTGCCCCCCACCAAACCCTGTAGCTAATGTTCATCAGTGTGAGACTCCCAGTTCTTAGTTGGCCCCAGATAGTATCTGAATTCCAGATCCTTGTCTCCAGATGCCTGTTAGATATCCTCACCTCCACGTCTGCGCAGATCTCAAACACAGTGCGCCACATGTTTCCTCATGACCTTGCATGCAAATGCACTGATTCTCCTCATACTATCTTTAAAATCACCATCTACCCACTTGTCCAAGTCAGAACCTTTGGAGTTGTTCCTGACACCTCCCTTTCTTTTCCTCCTCACAAACAGCAGGTCAAAATATTACAGATTTGCCTCCTTAATATCCCTCAATTCAGAAATCTGATGATGTGTTTACAATGAAGGCTTCTATAATAACTCCTCCAATGTCTAAAAGATAAAAATCTGGATTTCTTTGTAGAGCAAACTTTCATACCAAGTTTGGCTGTCTGTGTGAGACTCATTTTTATTACAATCTTTCTCCTTTCTGTATAAATTATTTTCTATACTCCTATAATGATACTTATTTACATATCTTCTTCAGAACACGCCACACTTTTTATATGCCCTTCTTTTATCAGGAAATTATGCCTTCAATTTTACAGTCTCCTGGCCTAATTTGTCTGCTTCTCTGGAGATACCGTGCCTGACTCCACCACCAAGAGTGTTTTATTTTATGCTCTCATGGAGCTTTTCATTCCTTCTGCTGTAGCAGCTATCATGGGCATTATAACTGGCTGCCTGGTGGCAAAGGCCATGCCATAGTCATTCCTGTGTCCCTAGCAAGTGCAGTGCCTACTAAGTAGCTAGCAGTACAGTATTTTTTTGAAAGAAGGAGTGAACACATAGTGAGCATGCTGCTAAATTTCTTAGCACTTTCAAAGTTTACGTTATAAAGAGAGCAGGCATAATGGCATGGGTGCTCAGTGGCTTTGTTTTTATTGAGCTTTCTCTTTGGATTTTGTTGAAGAAGAAGAAAGATAAAGACTGTCGTGGATCCAATGGTGGAGAGATGGCACTGAGGGGGAACAGAGGTGCCTCAGTGGGTGTTTATGATTTTCAGGATCCATCTTGCATAGTTATGGACACTTGTAAAGAACCCTTCACTTCCCAGGGTGACACTTCCTTTTGCCCAGGACAATATTCCATGTAACCTACCATCGCAGATGGCAGGAGCAGCTGAAACTTCCTTTAAGAGAGAGAGAACAGGAGGTCAGGGAGGGTTTGGCCTCATGGAACAAGAGTAAATCCCAAGAAGCGGCACATTATAGTAGCAAAACCACCTAAAGAATGGACCAATTGTTCTTGAGAGGTGATACCTTCTCTTCATACCTACATAAATCTCACCTCTCTCAGGTCAAGCTTCACCCAGCCTGAGGGCAAGCAGGAATGACAGATGGTTCTACCTCAAATCTCTCCCATTGTAAAAGTGGGGAAGGGGAACTGATTACAAACCCAGAGATGAGAGGGGAGGAGAGAGGGACTTCAGTGCTTATCTCTCTAGGGAGGACTTTTTGAATGAGTGCCCTTTGGTTCTCCACTGTCACCTCTCTCACCCTGACTTGTGCTGTCTTCTTGTATGGGGGAGGGAGAGATACCTTATTTTTAGAGATGGTACTTAGAGGTTCTCCTACACACATGATGTTCACTGCCAGGCCATGTTGAAGTCTACCCTGGCAGTCAGCTAATGGAAGAGAATATTGGTTTATCCACGTCAGGATGTCAGGATGACTGACTGTGAGACAGAGAAGACAAAGTCAAGACTTACTCCTTATCACAAGACCTCTTGTAAATAGCTCCTATAATGTAAATTAATTTCTGAAGATATTCAATGTGTAGCAGCTGACATTGCATCCTTTGGGTTCCTAGTTCAGTAATCTCTACTGAACTTGGAAAAGTAGGTTCATAAGTCCTCTTCCCTCAAGCTTCCCATCAGCAATTCTTTCTGTACCATGAATAATCAATGAAAACTTTGGAAAAACTGTGAGAATATTATGATTAACCACAAGGAGAAAGAGATAGCAACAAAGCCATTGTCCCCAAGAATCACTGCCTCACCTACTTTATCCTCATTACATTTGATACAAAGGCAGAAACTATTTTTAATGTGTATAAATATGCCTTTTTAATTGAATAGATTATTTATAAATGGGTTATTTGTGTTTATAATATATAAATATACAGTGTGTTTGTAAAATTCATGTTAAATTTACAATATTAAACTATTCTGAACTGCACACGAACTTTATGTCCACCCCATATATTATATACCTAAGTGCCAAAAAATGTGTGTCTATATATATATATATCATAAGAGATGTTAGTTATATATTATTGATATATATTATATTATGTATATACTTTGAGCACCTTTTGTAATTGCAGAAGTCAAACATGACTTAATATTCATATTTTGTAATTGGTTTATATTATTACAATTTTAATATAGTTTTTTTTTCCTTTCTTAAAATGTATATATACATTTTGGAACCCCCTGTTATTATTTTCCCCCAAATTGCTCACCTCTATCATAGCAATTGTTATCATACTGTCAAGCAGAATGATAACATGAATGTTAGCAGGAACTTTAACCAAGGTATTATGTAATTTTAATCTCTGGTAAAGAGTAGTGAGGAGGAAGAAAACAAAATTTGACTAGAGATTACTCAAGTTAGTTTAAATACATGTAACAAGATAGGCTAAAGTAACTTGAGTTACTTGGAAAAATAAATTTTTGATAAATACTGGGAGCCCTGCCCCAGAGAGCTTATAGAGGTATAGATTGTCACTAAGATTCTACATACAGAGCCCTACAAGAAAACCTTTGTAGCTTCGTTTTGTTTTCAAAAGGTATGTAATAAATTACTTTTGTAAAGTGTATAAGGCAATTACTTTGCGTAAGACTTATAAAGTCAAGGACAAGACTCATACAAGCACGTTCAGAAAATATATTCACCTAGATTTCCAAGTACTTTGGTTCTAAACTGAAATATGGAGTAAAATATAGAATATAAAGTGTAGAATGTAAACATGTGTGCTTTTAATCTCTGCTTTTCACCAAACAGAGCCTTTATTTTAAAGTTTCCATTTTTAAATTTGCTTTTATAGAATGGATTGTTCTATTCCCACCAGAGAAGGAGTAAAACCTGATCCCATGGATACAGGACAAAGTGCCTGAGTGAACGTGGCTTTTGCAAGCCAATCAATCAGCGTCAGCTGTCAGTTCTTAAAATCAGTCAATCAGAGACAGATTTTCTACAAACACAGCTCAGAGTGCCAACTAAGCAACAACAATCTCACTGGATATTTGAGTAGATCCATCTCGTGCCTTTACAGATGATGTAACCCACTTATACCTCTTCAAGTCCTCCAGTCCCTCACCTCCAGCTTCCTGCAACACACACATACTAGTCAGCACTCTGCTCTGCCCTGCCAGACTATGGTTGCTCAGCATTTCTCTACATATAGCTTTGTATAATAAGCAATGGCTTTATCATTTTATTTCAGATATCACGTGGTATCCTCAGCCTTTGGCATTACTGAGAGAACATAATGGTTATTAACAGCCACATGAAGTAACACCCAACAGGAACAACAACAACAACAAAAAAGAATCAGAAATCAACTCTATTCACTCTATTCATAAAGTTTAATAAAACTTTGATAAAACTCAGAGACCGGCTCGGCGCCTGTGGCTCAAGTGCCTAAGGTGCCAGCCACATACACCTAAGGTGGTGGGTTCGAATCCAGCCTGGGCCTGCCAAACAACAATGATGGCTGCAACCAAAAACAGCCGGGTGTTGTAGAGGGCGCCTGTGGTCCCAGCTACTTGGGAGGCAGAGGCAAGAGACTTGCTTGAGCCCAGGAGTTGGAGGTTGCTGTGAGCTGTGATGCCACATCACTCTACCCAGAGGGACAGCTTGAGGCTCTGTCTCAAAAAAAAAAAAACAAAAAACTCGGAGACCAAATCTCTGTGATCATCTCAATGACAGTTCACAGAGGATAAGGTTGTGTGCCTACAACAGGGACTGTAACTATTTTCCCCAAGAGAGATGTCCGGCCAAAGAGATACTAACAGTATATTGCAATAATCAATTCCCCCATGAACCAGTCAAGTTTCCTCCTTAACGTGGGAACTCTCAGAGGTAGCAATAGAATGAGAAGCTCTCTCTGTTCATACTATTAAGGGGATGGGTAGCTCACTCAACCTCCCCCTCTGGTGACAGGAGAGATAGCTCACTCAACTATCCTCTTGTTTCCTAAGGTTCACTAGAATAAATGGATCATCATGTCTCTGCACACAGGTCGGGTTCTCTGTGTTAGGAATGAGAAGCCTCCTCTGTTATCTCACCATTTCATGTTTTGTTTTATTCTGACCTTTTTTTTTTTTATAAATTGCATACTTGGCATTCAACCACTGTTACTGAGTAAGCTACTCTCGCTCATGGTTCCTTGACACTTCCTTTGTGCTTGAGGACTCCTATTTTTCCCCCTTTATCGCAGTTCAGTTTCCTGGACTCTGGTCTTAAATATTCCAGAGATAATAACAATTTCTGGCTGCTTCATTTGATGGTGTTATATTGACTGCCCTGTATCATTCCCTTTGAATTTTGTCTTTGACCTCCAGTCATGGTACTAGAAAGTCAAGCAGTGATCCCTCTAAGATCAAGAATATCACCTCATAATCAGCTATCCTGTTGAGTTTATACCACCACATTTTCCCCAAGCTCTAACATTCTTGGGATAAAGAGTTCACAAACACTTACAGTTTTTATATTCATTCCAGGTCCAGGTTGGGATAAAGCAGGAGTCATTAAATACTATGGGCTCCAAGGCTATGGCAATGGTTCCCACATGTGCGTTGAGTGGCGCAGGGTTTGACAGTTTGATCATCATTAGGTCATTTTCCAGAGTTTTTGCATCAAAGCCAGGGTAGGGCAGAGTCAATGAGTAATTTCGTAAATGTTCCTTCTTATTTTTGGTGCTGGGTTGATAAACTCCTAGTCGGATTTTAACACTTTCAAAGAAAAAGGGCAGGGAAATAATAAAGAAGAGGATGGTTGAATGTCAAACTATAAGAACTGTCCCAGGCCACCTTCTCCAATCATCTTAATTTTATTTCTTAACCTGAGAACTGAAGTGGCCCACTCTTGTCCGTAAACTAATAAGAGTTTACCAGGTTGTGATATTAGAGGCACATCTTGGTAAAACCTGACATGGTGTCTGGCACCTAAAACACACCAGTGGAGTCTAGTTATTATTAACATTCAGATCATCTGAACTAGCAGGTAATAGAGATGTCTCTGCAATCTGCTATTCCAGAACTCTTGTCTATACCACACTATCTAGTGACTCCTGAGCAAGCTGGTAGGACCCACGGTTTCTGAGCATCCTTAGCTCTTCTTAGGTCTATAGAATTTGCAGTTGCCATGTGTTGCCTACATTGATCTTAGACTTGAAAGGCTATTAATCATTTGTCAGGACTCGCAGTGTCATTTAGCATTATATTCCCTGGGAAAATTGATACCTAGTCACCTCCATTGCCAGGAGTCTAGTCATTCAGCCCTTCAAGAGCTACTTCCTGCCCAAAGCAGTTCATGTGTTTGATGTGGATGAGAGCAAGAATATCTGATTTTCTCACTCCTACTGCAAGAGGAGTAAGAGTTGAACCATCTTTATTTCCCACGTATGTACATATTCCCCATATTGCATAGAGCAGAGGTTCAATCTGTGTTGAACTGAACTGCTTTGAACAACCAGGTGGCTCACAGGTCCAAGTTTGATATAACCCTTGCATACTGCTTAAACTCTCAGTGGGTCTTAATCACACAACACATTCTCCCACAGCAGAAAGATCTGTGAGGGACAGCTCTGTTTATAAAGTACCTCGTCATCCCTCTACTGTAACCTGCAGGACATGGCTTTTACCCAACTAGTCTACTTCTTCCTATAATCATCCCCTATTCACTGTACTCAGCCAATGTTAATCTTCCAATTTTCCAAAAACCCTAAAACTTTGCTACTTCAGGGACCATATGAACATTGTTCCCTGGGCCTGGTGTGTCCCCCAGGCTTTACCATATGGTTGTCTCTTTCTCTTCCTCTCACCTCTTCAGAGGATGGACCTGACCACCATCACTAAAGCAGATCTCTTGTCCCATTCCCAAATATTATAGCTTGACATTCTTTTTGTGCTTTACTTTGGTCATTTGTTTTGGCTTACTCCTTCCACCAGAATGTAAGCTCCACAAGGAAAAACACATTTCTGCCTTGTGTCCCACTGTTTTTTCATTTGTATTAAGTAATCCTGACTGTATAGTAAGAGTTTAACAAATACATATTGGCAAATGAATACTAGATACTCTCCATGACAGATACTTCTGCCATCTTCCTATTGATCTCCTCTTAAACTACCCAAAGGTGTGTTCTACTCCCCATTTGGAAGAAGATTCTCCTTCTTCTTAGGCCTCCTGAATCCATTAAAACTTGTGGGATGCCACACTAGACCCGCTTTCATTTGTCTAGATCCATCCCAGGTCTCAAGAGCAAAGCGATGCTTACGGTAAGGAGCAGTGAGCAGCCGTCAATACCCACTCAGGGTGAATGAGAGACCCCACACAGGGTTCTGGCCTGGAATCCAGGTAGACCAGGTAAGGAATAGTATAACCTTCTGAGGAGTTCAAATTCTCCTTAGAAGCATTGTACTGAACAGTTCCTGAAAAATCAAGGGGGCAGCGATGGAAAGACAAAGAAATTAAGAGGCTAGTACTAGTCAGAGTAGCTTTCTTTAACCTAAGGTTTTCAAAGATAATATCAGGGTCCAACTTATTATTAATATTTTTTAAAACTTGAGGAAATCATGCATATCACCTAATCTATACATATTAAGAGAACTGATGTGGCTCGGTGCCTATAGCACAGTGGTTATGGCGCCAGCCATATACATTGAGCTACTTGGGACGCTGAGGCAAGAGAATCATTTGGGCTCAAGAGTTTGAGGTTGCTGTGAGCTGTGACACCACAGCACTCTACCAAGGGCAAAATAGTGAGACTCTGTCTCAAAAAAAAAAAAAAAAAGAGAGAAGTGATGTATGTCCTCACTGAGATAGAAATACAGTGAAGTTCTGTGAAACTGTGTTTAGAGATGGGCTTATCTCATAGTGATCAGAAACTCTTACTGGCAGTTCTCCATGTTACAAAAATGAAAAAATATAAAGGATTATTCAAAAAAATTCTTTTTTAAAAAATGAACTTCGGCCAAGAATGGGGTTGAAAAATTACATACCTGACTTTGATGGTATAAAGAATGGAAAAGCATAGGGCTTCCCCAGCCCTGACCCAGCCCACCCTCCTTTCCTGTGTTTAAACGCCCTTCCTGTCCACCTCCTTAGTGTGACTGCCACTTTTTTTTCCAACCCTTCAAGTGCTACCCCGGTTCTCACCCCAGGCAGAAACCCCAGACTCTCACCAACTGTGCTCATGAGAGCAAGGATGAGACAGCACTTCATTGCAGGCCGTGACATCTCCATGCACAGACAAGTTGGTCCAGCTGTAAACTGACCCAATCTTTAGTCCAAGTATCCTTGACAAGATCAGCTGTGGAAGAACCACTAATTGTGGAGTGAAGAGAGACACACGTATCTTAGAGGAGTCTTCAAATTAGTCCTTATCAAGATTCAATTATTTGAGACATCAGTGGTGTCTATGTCTGATGTGAGTGAAAGAGAAGGAACAGACCAAGCCAAGATCCTGGTGCCTCCTCTCCTGTCCTGTGAATCTCCCCAGGTGTCAGCACATACCAGCTGATATTTCCCTCCCCTCTGTGACATAGCCTTTCTTTGTTGACTCCTCCTCCCTCTGTGACTTAAACCCTTCTCCTGCCCTCCCCTGCCATCTGCCTCTGCTGTTGCCAGAGACTTACAGATCATTGGGGTAGTAAATGCAGTTAGTAAATCTTGTTTTTTCTTTTCTTTTCTTTTTAAATTCTGTTCATTTTAATAGTAAGAAAGTTGTAGTCCTCTTGGAAGTTAGCATCAAAGTCAACACTCAGAACTGGGTGTCCAGATTCTCTGTAACAAGGTTGAACCCTTGTGCTTCCAGGAAAGAGCTATAGTTAAGAAATTCTACCATCATTTTGTGTTCTGGAAAAAGAATTACCACAGGGAACCACAGTTCCAGTATGATGTAGATAGAACTCTCTGTCCACTCTTGTTTACTGGTGACAGGTTGAACACACACCTTTCCCCTTTTGTCTGCACCTACTGATAAAGCCAGACATGGACCCTCCAACTCCCCATTCTTTATTTCATGAATGACTAGACCTAGAATGTTTAGTTTCCTTGAAACTAGCTACACTCAGAAATAAACATTTCCTATTTAACCAGCTGACTAAAACTTCCCCCAATAGCAAAATAACTCCAACTATAAATCTCTCCACCTACAACTCTGAGTCTAGGGAAAATCCAGCCTGTCAAAATACTCTATAATTTTCAGCCCATCTGAATTAAAACTGACTCCTTCCGAGTTTGGTTTTTGTCTTTTGCACCTTTTACTCTTTCTAAATATTCCACATTCCTTTTATAAGTTAACCTTACATTTTAACTTCCTGACTTTCACCCAGAAATAGTTACTAAATAGCAGTATGACCTCACGTTTTTTTTTTTTTGAAGAGTTAAGGTTAAGAAATTTTGCCTCCATCCTTGTGGTAATGTTAAGGCAGTATTAAGAACTTGGGGCTATCATCTACAAATGTGCCCTTTAAAGTAACAAAAGGATTGAACGTTGGTAATGAATACACATATCATTCTGTATTATCCTCCTCCAAGATACCTATTTGTGGATTGAATATTTTTGCCTTTCCAGAATTCCTATGTTGAAATCCTAACATGAAAAGTGGAGGTAATTAAGTTCAGATAAGGACTAGAGGGTGGTGCCCCCATAATAGGATTGTGCATTTATTTAGAAGAAGCAAAAGAGACTGACTATGGAGATTATCCCTTATATGGGTATCTTGTCCATGTGAGGATATTGGCAGAAGATGGTCATCAACAAACCATGAGGCTGGCCATCACCAGACATGAGACATGCTGCTACCTTGGCCTTTACAGCCCCCAGAACTGCAAGAAATAAATGTTTGTTATTTAAGCCCCCAAATACATGATATTTTTGGTATGGCATCCCAAACTGACTAAGATAGTATCCCTCTTTCACCTGACACTACGAACATTCTCTTTTCCAAACTGTTCCACTTAAACCAACATTTCTGTGCTGTGACCACATTGCCTTTCCTCAGTCTCATTCCAAAAATGCACAGAAATCAAAGCCTTCTGCTCCAGGCCTTCTGTCTAAAGTCCATGAAATAATGGAGATTTGAGGGGTAGCTGTGGAGGAACCGAGGCAGAGTGCCTGTGGTATGCTTTTTAGAGAGGACTGGAAAGAACATGTAACACCTCGATAGCCAAAACTTTTATGACCTCAAGATAGAATATCTATTTTTCTCAAAAACTCGTCTGCAGGTGTCTTTTTTTGTTTTCATTGTAGTTTAAATCAGTGCCACATCTGGGTTGGGATTTGGGGTGCTGGTGAGAGAGGGACACAGATTGTCTCCAGAGACTAGGCCTTGTATGGCAAGTTTATAGTTGGAAAACAAAAAAGATCGTGGAGAAAAGGAACGTACAGATAGGCAAAACCCTGGAAAATATAGGTTTTTAAATATTTCTGCACCTAAGAGCTTCCCCTATCTAGTCTCATGATTTCACATGGATTAAAGAAAAAGGCAGGAAGAACAGCAGTAGTGCACTGGAAATAGGACACTTCAGGTTTCATTTCTGCTTTATTAGGAACTATTTGAATGACTTTGGGTAATTAATTGACTTTGATCTTTTTACTTTTTAGTGTCATTATCTGTAATAGTCTATGGATGCATGGTCTATTAGAAAAATGCATGATAAAATTTATATTATAGCCAAATCTTACAACAAAATTTATATGAAATATTAATAAAACACCCAATAATTACTTTATTTAAAAAATGAGATGATAACAGTGACCACAAACGTTGTTTCCTTTTCCATCTCAATATCTCACAGAGTCTGGAATGTAGTAGGTGATCAGCAAATTTATGTTGAGTTTGATTAAATGACTGAAATCTTTTCAAATTTTCTCAAGAGAACAGTAGAATTCTATGTCCACTTTCCCATTTGGCAGCTAGTTTCAAGAGAAAGTTTGCCAATGCCAAGTAAGAACCACTCTTGGATGGATGTGGTGTAGGACAGATGTTTTTATTTAGAAGCTGTTTCCAGGCACAGAAAGAAGGTGAAATTTATTAACAAGACATGGTACATGAAGACATAAATGTGTCTAGTTGGCAGCGATGGTCTGCTGAATCCATTGCACGTAGTTGCAGACCTTGGTGTAGACGCCAGGTCTGCCTTTCAGAGCACAGCCATAGCCCCAGGAGACGATGCCCTGGAGTTGTCCATTGCAGACCACAGGGCCACCAGAGTCACCCTGAGCAAGAGGGAAGAGACCATCAGAACTCTTAATTATGCCTAGGTGGGAGAATGGGGTGCAAGATGTCCCTCCATTGTGCTGGGGCCATTTTCCAGGCTGATTATCCTCCATGAAGCACTTTCTCTTCCCTTGGAAATTCAACCTTCACTCTACTTACACTGCTCCTAATCTTTCTCCTCTCTCCTCCAGCCTCCAGTAGGCCAAGTAAGCCAAGGAGAGGTGAGGATGGGAGAGCTTTAATGCTGCCCAACACCTCTGCTCTTCCTACTAGGTTTCCTTCCACAATTTACCTCCAAAGAAGGCAAGTTGATGTTCTGTCTGCACACCATCTTCTGTGTGCCTTTTCATTCTTAACCCTCACCGTGAAAATCACAGAAATAAAACTTATAATTTGTCCTACAGCAATCCTTCCCCCCTCACCATAAATCTCAGGGACAGTATTACAACTTCTCTCTGTTAGGGAAGAGGAACTGTGATGGAAAAGAATGCAACTGAGCTGGATGGAGAAGGAGGAGCTCAAAGACACTGACCTGGCAAGAGTCCTTTCCACCCTCCAGGAAGCCAAGGCAGACCATGTTGCTGGTAATTTTGCCTGGGTAGGCGTTGCGGCAGGCAGTGTCAGAGAGGACGGGAGCCTTCAGACACTGCAGGAGATCAGGGTAGTTGACTGTGGAATACAAGAATGAACATGGAAGATTACCAACAGTGTTCCTGGAAATTCATTTCTCAATATCTTTGTCTTCTTTCCCAGGGCTCCCACTTTTTCTTGAAATTTGCCAATGACCTTTAGTTTTAAAGAGCAACATTTTTCTGGAATGTTTTCCAAATAGTTCTAATCAATGAGTTCTTTCTCTGACAGTGATTGCAAATCTTAACATCTAGAGCAGTGATTTTCAACCGGTGTGGCATAGCACACTGGTGTGCTGTGAGAGGATCTTAGGTGCGCCATGAAAAATTTTAAAAATCAATAAGTTATTTTTGAAAGAAGTTCAAAGCACTGTAAGTATATTCTTTTTTTAACTCTTTTTTTTTCATTAACATAATTTAAATGTGCCATGGAAGTTTAACTATAGGTTCAAGTGTGCCGTGAGATAAAAAAGTTGAAAAATCATGATATTGACATGATTTGCCAAGTGGCTATATGCTTCAGGCAGCACCAGATCCCTTACCCTCTGCTCTGTTTACCTCCTTGGTGTCTAGTTCTATGCACGTCACTAATTACACTTTAGTTAAATACCTTGATGTCTTCGTAATAGTTCATTATTTTTGTGTCTTCTGCATGGCCCCAGCAATGGAATCTTCTTTTCAATTCATATATTCTAAGACTCCCTGTATCCCAACATCATCCTCAGGAACTGATACCTTGAGTGAGAATTTGGACCAACTGCCCCTTGATGTGCCTTTGGCCTCCAATGTCCTCCTTGGTACTTCTGTTCCAGATGACACTTACCACCACTGCTGAGGGTGTTGCCCCAGCCAGAGATGAGGCACTGAGTACCAGCAGCTGCACAGGATTTGGGCAGAGAGATGGTGGACACTCGAGAGTTGATCTTGGCTTTTGAACTCAGCTTAATTAGCATGATGTCATTATCCATGGTGGCTGAATTGTATCCAGGGTGGGGGATGATCTTGGCAGCATTAATGAACTGCTCATTTCCCTCAAGAACTTCTATGTTGTGTTCTCCCAGACGCACCTGGATTCGGCTGGATTAAAGGATAAGCATTCTCTCAGTATCAAATTTGAGCTTCTTCCCTTTCTCCAGACTCCTCATTCATGAGCATAAATACAGATACCACCCTCTTCAAGCATTCTCACAGTTCATTGGCACTTAAGGTAGCATTGTGTACTGTCACACGTCGTGTAGGGTAGATAGCCCTTAGGAAAATGTAACTACAAGTACAGACTCATAGCCTGCCATCTTGTTAGAATAGTAAAGAATAGGATCCCAATAAAATAGTTGGAGATGCAAAAGGAATTGGTGGAGATTTGTCATTTTGCACTGGTTGGGATCACCAATTATCATACGGAGGGGAGGGAGGAGTCAGAGAGTTGGCAGAATATTAGGGGAGCAGAATGAGTCATGGTTATTTTTTATGTTACATAGGAAATTTTATGTATTTCATTACTTTCATCTGCCATTTTTTTCTGACTGAGCTATAATGATTAGGATTAGGATTATGTTCTAATTCCTGTCTTAAGCTATTTCTCCAGATACTTCGTTACTATTTCCTTCCCATGACTTTAGTATCAGCTTTTGGGAAGACACCAGGAAACTCTAACAGGTAGGTACCTCTCCATACAAAAGTCCCTTAGTACATTATACAGTGCATGAGAGCGAGAATAAACTGTCTTCTAAAATCTGAATACCTCAAACATGACTCTGTGCTTTACTTTGATTGTGCTTTGGCAGAACTAGAGGATAGGTTGAACTGAGAACATAGGAAAATGAGTATTAGTCACTTACGATTTGTAGCAGTGAGCTGCAGATACCACCCACTGGTCACTGATGAGGGAGCCACCACAGAAATGGTAGCCAGAGTTCAGGGACACCTGGTAGGGGACGGAATTCTCCTGACAAGTGTATCCTCCGACGATCTTGTCGTCATCATCGTTGGTGGGAAAAGCAACTGACAGGAAAAATTGGGGAACTATTTGTGAATCAGATCCATTTTGTAATTTCTACACCACCATGAAGTTTTCTCAGATTAGCCAGAAAAGAGAAGATGGTGTTTTCTTGTCTCACATAATTAGGAAATGGTGGTTTTAGGTAATTTTGGAGAAAAATGTATTACTGTATGCCTTTAACATGTACTCCATCTGTGCTATATTCCATATCTATTGCTTCATTTATGCTTTACATTTTATAAGCACATTGTTTTTAATGTACCATTAAGATAGACTCTCCCTTCCACACACGAAGATCAGACTCTGTATACAATAAATGCCCTGAGGACTACTGCCTGAGGATATAAAGAATAATTGTCGCACAGAACTCTGCTCAGCAGTTAGGTGCAAAGATTTTCAGAAATGGTGCTGGTTTGATGGTGCCTGTGGCTCAAAGGGGTAGGGTGCCAGCCCCATATGCCAGAGGTGGTAGGTTCAAACCCAGCCTCAGCAAAAAACTGCAAAAAAAAAAGAAAAGAAAGAAATGGTGCTGATTTTTGCCATGGTTGGTGGAACACTGGTACGGGACAGATACCCCTATGAGGTAATAGAGTTACTAATTCTGAGTTAATACTGATTTGTCTTCTCTCTGTCAGAGAATTGAATTCTTTTAGAAGAAGTTTTTAGAAGCCGCCTGAGACCTTTCTGGACTGGAAGGAAATGAGTAATATTGGTTTTTTGCTCTCCCGATTTCTTTCTTTGGTTCCAGCCTAAATTTTTATTAACCATTTAGAACATTATAAGATTCCCCTTTCCAACTTTTCCTTTTACCCCAGTTATATTTCTAACATTTATCACTTTATTCAGCATTGTGAAGTCTCCCCCACTGATTTATTAAGATTTCTTGCAGTTCCAAAAGTTTGTGGCTAAGTTATAAGAGCCCATTGTTCAAAAACTTTAAAATTATTTTAGGAAATAATTTTTTAGATATGTAGGCAGATGTATTGAATTCATAACTGCCCCATTTTGGAAAATTTAGTATTACGTTTTAGCAGTATGAAATTTAGAGTAAAAAAGTAGAAATAGTCACTCATTTTTTTTTCATGATGGAATGATATATTTCTTTCTACCATGGAGATTTCATTGTTTTTTTCTTTTATTCATGAGAAATGAAATATCTTTGTGTGCTAAGACTCCCTGGTTCTAAATCACTTGGCCTTTAGTATAGAGAGACTCAGGCTGTGATGCTGACAGGGGGCCCAATATTAGTTCCATTTATTAAGTCCAAATTCTTAGAATGGTCAAAAGAAGCACTTCCCTAATGTGGACTATGCTTTGCTTTTCTCTCTTTTCCTCAAAATCTACCCAGAAGTTGGGAGCAAGTTCTGATTCTTTGTGTCTTCCACCCTGATCATTCCTGCCATTGTGGGTTTCCTTCAAGAGTGATATTTAATTAACAAACATAAGTGCTATACAGTGTTGCTCAACATTTTAAACTGCTCAAGTACAGAGACCAGATTCAGCTTTCATTGCTGTCTTCCAAAGTACAAAGTGCAAACTTAACTAGATTATAGACATCTGATGATTCCCTCATTGAAAGACTCACCCGCAATTCCCAGGAAAGCAAGGAAGATGAAGGTCTTCATGGCTGCTCACCACGTCTGGACTGGGGAGTGGGATGAAGGCTTTGCATACACAGGTACTTATATTTCCAGATTTGTCACTGACACCCATGGCCACAGGTGCCCAAAATTGATTTCACTGCAAACTCACAAATCTAAATTTAGAATTCAATTTTGTAACAGGTTTCAGGAGATAACTCAGTATTAAACTTAAACATTTGCTCACTTTTCCAGAAGGTTATGGGAATGGAAGTAACATACTCACCTGGTGGGAACTGTTCTCTATAACAGGAAAGTAAGGTGGAGTGAGGTCACAGGGTAGAGCAGGTGCCCTGATTCCCAGACAAAAGTCTTAGGTACTTGGTTGTCTCACCTGTGAACTTTTATCCAAAGGACTATTTTTGTTCCCTGAACCCTTATTATTTAATTGACATAGGCTCTTTCATAATTATAAACTTTTTCTTATGATAGCACTGGTCTTTTATATCCACATTAATTTTTTTATTAATAGGAACAACTATTTCCCTGAGAAGAGGAAAACTGTTCTTAATTGAAATTATAACAGGTATGAAAAGGGAAGTAAAAGAATGGTAAGTTATATTTATTTAAAGCTTACTGTGTATCAGGGATTTTCTAAGTATTTTGCTCATATTAATTTAGTAATCTTCACAACCACCAACCAGATACCTATTATAATCCCCATATTACCTATAGGAAAGTCAAGCACACAAAACTATAGGGAGTGGACCAAAATCTCACAGTAAGAACATAGTAGAATCAGGATTCCAACCCAGGAAATCTGGCTTTAGAGTCAGAAAGCTGATTTATTAAGATTTCTTGCAACTCCAAACGTTTGTAACTATCTTATATGGAGCCTTGCTTCAAAGGCTACCTCTGAAGAAAATACTTCCCTGTTACTGTGCAACAATCCCCCCAGTCAGTTGACCACAATCTGGATACGAAGATAACACAGAATTCGTGGCCACTGAGAACACACTGAAATGGATAGAGTGCTCACCATGTGTCAGGCACCGGAAGGGGCTCACATGCATCTCCTCACTTGGTCCTCCCACACAGCATGGTAAACCTGGTGCCACAATTTTCACCATTTGAGAAATGTGTGGGAGGGAGCTTTGCAAAGTCAAGCGTTTTTCTCAAGGTTTCGTTCCTATTAAGTGATTGATCCAGGGTTCAAACTCAAGCAGCCTCACTTCCGGGTCATGATCTCAATTGTGCCACTGCAAACCTACTTAGGAAGAGCAGTCTGAAGCCCACCAAAGTAAGGGCTAACTCAAAGGACTATTCAGAATCCTGGAAAACCCAAGAAATGGCTTCCTGGAGAAAGAATTGTCAGAATTAATGGGACAAGACAAAAGTATCGGGAGTGAATGAACCTCAATAAGAATAGCCCTGGCTGGATAGGCCAGAGCCCACACCTAAACAGCGTTTTGGAAATAGTCTTCCAGGAGGTCATTTCCGTGTAAGAGAATGATTGCTCCTGATTTTCTCCTTCTTTTACATTTGAAATCTTCCTGCTATCAGCTAACTTACTCGAAGGCAGAGTTTCTCAACCTTGGCACTATTGACATTTTGAGTCAGAGAATTCTCTCTTTTTTAAATTTATTTTTTATTTTAAATTAATATGAGGGTAAAAATTTTAAGGTTACATTGTTCTCACTTCCAGGGCAAAGTTCCGTTTGTAAGAGCCCCTCACCCAGGGGATGTGTTACGCAATCTCACAGTGCGCACATTAGGTGAGATCCCGCCTCATCCCCCTCCTGCCAGTTGTCTTCCTTCCCTCCTTCCCCACCCCCCCCCACTTCCCTCTAAACTGGACTATATTAGAGTTTTATTGTTCTTATGAACATGTAATTGTTTATATATTGATTTCATATTAGTATGGAGTACATTGGAAGATAATTCTTTCTTGTGGGTAACTGTCCTGTGCTTTGTCACAGTGACAAATGCCTCTAGGAAGAAAAGCCAGGCCAGTTGAGAACCACGGCTCCAAGGGGGAAAGAAGGGCAAAGGGGTTTTACTTCTGAAGCTGTTGCCTATAAGAAGGTGCCTTGAGATTTGGAGCAACATAAGCACTCAATGACTACTGAATGATTGCCAGTGAATGGCACTTCTCAATGATCCATTAAAGGGAGGTGCCTGTAATGTATCCCTTACAATTAGGACACATTAAAGATTAAGGAGCAGGCCAGTGGCTGGAGTGGGGAAGGTGGGTCTTTGCTCCTATTCAATGCCTTCCATTGCTGATACCTCCATCTGAGAGATACGAGAAATTGTATGATTATAAATCACCCCTGCAGCTTTCCCAGAGCCTCATCTGAGACCTGGGCCCATATGAAGAATGTAGTGTCTCAGAGCGGAACATTTCATGATTGTCTCATGGACTGCTACTCCCTAGAGACCTGCCTCTGGTATACCTGGGACCTTGTCACATGGATTCCTTCCAGGAGGGAAAGAGTGGGGGCTGATAGATGGGGGAAAGGGATGGAGTGGTTATCTAGGGTCAAGTTCAATTGCCCCCCCTAAGAACCCTGACAAAGGAAGGTGGTCACGTCTGGCTGGTGTGACAGCTCTCCAGTAGTGGACACGCAGGGGAAACTGCCAAGTGATGGTTTCCAGACTTCATTTATTTCCCTTCCATTCACATTTTTCTGCAAGTAAACCATTGACATTTTGATTTTAAATAGACTTCTTTTCCTTAGTCTTTCCTTAAGCATTAACATTGATACCTCATGTGCTAGTAAAATCAATACACGCTTTTCAAATAAAAATCATCATCTGAGGCCTACCTAAAATCATATTGAAAGCTACTACTGATGCAGATAGTACGCTGTGGGCAACACGGTGTTAAGCAGGTGGTCGGAAAATGAGAGTGGGAAAAGGGCATGTTGGTTACTGACGCACCCGGGGTGAACAAACCGGAAACAGCTATTCTTGCATTGTAGGGAAGCTTGGACCTGTAAGACACACTGCACTTCTGAGACACTGTGAATCATTCCTTAATGCTTGACACTGGGAAATTAGATCGCAAGTTCTTAGACTCAATGACATATTCTTTTATTTTTGTTTTTTTGTTTTGAGACAGAATCTCACTGTGTTGCCCTAGATAGAGCGCTGTGGCATCACAGCTCACACCAACCTCAAACTCTTGGGTTTAAGAGATTCTCTTGCTTCAGTCTCTCATGTAGCTGGGACTACAGGTGCCTGCCACACACTCGCTACTTTTTTGTTGCAGTTGTCATTGTTGTTTAGCTGGCCCCGGCCGGGTTCAAACCTGCCAGCCTCTGTGCATGTGGCTGTGTTAACCACTGTGTTACAACTACCGAACCATCAATGAAATATTCTTGTCAGCATTTCATGTATGTAACCCTTTGGTTCTCACAACCAACACAGAACCTGACAGTGTCTGCGGTCTCCTTCCTGAGCCTCTTCTCATAGTAGAATCTGTCCATGACAAGTGCCCGTATTCCTTTTGCCCGGGAGGGGTAGTTGGTACCTATACTTTTTCCCCCAGTTTCAAATGCACAGGAGCCCAGAGGCAGGTGTCTATATTTAATCAGTCTGTATTTGTCACCTGTCTTTCCCATGCACTTGGCTTAGTGGCCTTGGAAGAGTATTTAAGCCTATGCCTACTGCAGCTGATTGGGTTCCAGAAACCATATTAACATTTACATTGGCAGGACCAGCCCCACACAGCAGTTTCATGGTCTTTTCTTTCACGTGGCCTCTGTTTTTCTTTTTCCTTAGCTTCTTCAGCCACTACCCTAATTATCACATCACTGGTTACTGGAGCTATTCTGGTTAAATAGAATAACCACTCCAATGTGTAGGGAGAATTTTAAATAAGACTTCTTTCCTTAAAAAAAAAAAGTACTAAGGAATACTAACAAAGAAAATGACATGAATGATTAGGGTAACAGAAGTACCAAAGGGAACAAGGACCAAAGTATGTGCTTGTGAAATAACCTTGATGCCAACCTGAGCATCTATGTGAAGCTGAATTTTTAATATTGGCAGCCCATAGAAAATTGGTGTTAGTAAATAGGACGTGCTTTCTTGGAAAAGTGAGCGCTAGAACCAGGCATGAGTTTCCTTGAGAACCTGCCCAAGGGTAGAATTAGTTTGGAGGCATTTCTACCCTTGCTACTTGTGATTCATACAACTATTCCCAGCAGTCAGAAAAATCTTTCAATAAGGGGACCAAACAATAGGTGTTTTAGGCTTTGTAGACAATGTGTCTCCATCACAACTACTCCGCTGCGTGCCATGACAGCAGTCCTAAGTATGAAAATGCATGAGTATCTTTTGGGGGCAAGACAGGATTGTAAGAGGGACTTTACCTGACAAATGCAATCAGTGAAACCTGGTTTCTTGTACCCTCAATGAATCCCCATCAATAAATTTAAAAAGAAAGAAAGAAAGGAAGGAAGAAAGAAAGAAAGAAAGAAAGAAAGAAAATGAATGAGTGTGGCCATGTTCCACACATGAAATTTCATTTCCTAAAATAGATTGCTGGCCAGATGTTTCCTCCAGGCCATAGTTGGTCAGCCCTGCTCTAGAAGATAGGGAACAAACCATTAAAATATCCCATATCCAGAATGAAAGTCAAGCACCCATGGACAGAGGGAAGCTGAGGTCAATTTGAAAGCCTAGGGATTGGTGAAGGCAATGGAATTGGGATTCAGATCACAAGAAGAGGATCATAAAGACAGAATTCCTTCCTTGTGCCTGCACCTCTCTGCCTGGGCCTGCTCTCCTGACATAATGAGTTAGCAGGCCTCAGAGTGAGGCAGGGAGTCCTGTGGGTGGTATGAACTGCCCCCACTGGAGCAGACTTACGGTCTGTAGTAGCGAGCTAGCTGTCCGCAGCACCCGCAGTCTGCTGCTGAGGGAAGGTGCCCCACACTGGCGGGATCCAGCATGCAGGGACACCTGGTAGGTAGGGGAAGGTGTCCTTGTTACAGGTATACCCCCCAACAAACTTGTCACCCTCCTTATGGCCATTCATGGATAAAGCTCCTAGAGATGAGGAAGAGGAGGAAGAGAACAGTTGAAAATTATGTTTTGTCTTAAAGCTTCTGGCTAAAAGGTAGATTTAAAACTGGCCGCCATAGCCTTTAGGCGAGAATGCTGACCGTGCTCTGGTAGCCTAGACCTATTCTTTTGTTCTTTTCCCAAATAAAAAATGTCTTTTAAACCTACTGTTTTAAAATAAAATACTCATCCATGTAGAAAATTTAACCAGCACTATAGTACAGTATGTGCATAAATTAAGCAATAGAGAGAAAAAAATTATCTCAAATTCTAATCATTGAAAATAGCCATTCTAAATGTGCAGCAGAAAGTCCTACAAGGATTAACTTTTTTTTTGGTCGGGGCTGGGTTTGAACCTGTCACTTCCTGTATATGGGGCCGGCGCCCTACTCCTTTGAGCCACAGATACCTCCCCAAGGATTAACCTTTAAAACGACAAATTTGCTTACTCTGCAGTGCTTTCAAAAGCTAAACGAATTTTACATAAATGGCCTCATATCTTTAGTATGATGAATATTGTAACAGGGGTGAATCATAAATGTACATTCAAAGGAAAGTGTGAGTTTTTCAGGAACTCATGATTTTCCTGGTTTCATAAGATTTTACTGCAATGACCCAAAGACCCCTCTTAAACAGAACCCTGCCATCACCTAAGGATGAAATGCTTTCAATACAAGTGATATGTAAATGATTTTCTCACTGTATACGTTCTCTCTCTTTGCCTTTTTCCTCTATGCTCCATCTATTGTAATCCTCAAATAATACTTGTTTTCATCTACATAGTCTAATGGGGAACAGTGTGTACCCCGTTATTTTATGATCAGTCGAATATCTTATGACAATTTTTAAATGTCATTTTACCTAAATATGGGTTGTGTCTCAGCATCTTGAATATTCATACACACCAAAAGATGTTTTCGGGTTTTCAAGACATTTATTGGTTTTCCCCTCCTTTCACACAGCACCCATTGCCTTCAGAGTCCTCCTGTAGATTCACAGTCAATGGGTCTTTGGTGACAAGAGCAGAGCATGGGACCAGCCCTTGAGAACCTAAGCTTCAGGGAAGGCCCTGAAATGCTGAGAAGAAAGTGTCCGGCTGTGGTTCCAAGGCCTGGAGTCCTAGCAAGATGAATAGGTGGTGATTAGAATGTTTGTGCACCCGGAGATATTGGATGGCAACCCTCCCCCCACTGTCAAGGGAAGAAAGAGTAAGAAGCACGTTGTGGGCTGTCAGGAATAGCTGTTATTGAACCTTAGGCGATCTGCAAAGACCGGCAGGTGAGGAGGGGTTTGTACTAGGAAAGGAGGAAAAAGAAAGTGAGTAAGATAATGCCTGTGACCTCAAGAAGATCAAATACAGTGAGGGAGACAGGTACTCACATATCATCTGTTTGTATGGGAGGGAAAATCTAGGGCTTTTAGGACCAAGAAATTGGCATTGCTACCTAGAGAACAGGATGAAAAAGAACAGGGAAATATCGAGGGCTAAGAGCAGCCCAGGCAGTTCAAGTGCATGTTCATGAGTTGCAACCATGACACTGCACGCTGGGAAGATCTGCAGATGAGGCTCGGAGGCCTCCCCTGCACACGTATGCAAGGTGCCTCAGATCATGCAACCGTAATGTGGAATCCCTTCCTGGCCAGGGGACTAAGCTAGTGCATTTCTTTGTATCTGTGTAGAAGTGAGGGAAGGTAATAGAGACCAGGTGAGGTAAGGAGCACGTCTCTGAGGGAGCGGAGAGCTGGAATTCAAATGGGGCAAGGAAACATCGGCCTTGAGACTGTGGAGTCAGAATTTGAGCAGAGAAAGGAGCCACAACAGACATGTGGTGACCTGCAAAGGGACTGATTAAATATGTAAATCTAGTGAGGATAACAGAAACCGTGTTTCTCACTGTGGGATAAGGGAGTTGCAAACATGGAAAGGGAAAACACAAGAACACAAGAAAGAACCCCGTGACACTGAACTGGAGCTGGAAGTATTAGTGTGAACTCCCTGCCTCTCAAAATGCACAAACAGGGAATTAAAGGCACACGTAAGTGTGTGTGGGCTCAGGTACGTACATACTCATGTGTATTCCTAGCTCTGTCCACTTTGGGCTAAGGTCACCCCCAAAGCACAGATCTCATGTCCATTCTTGTTTTTCAAATATCCTTGTCCACTGAAAGAAATCAAGTCTCTTTGGAGAAATAACAGACACCAAGACAGTCTGGGAAAGCCTACAACACCTCCAGGGCCATAAAGCAGGAAGTGCTCCCAGAGCGATGGGGATTCTGGAAGAAAGGAGGGCTGGAGAAAGGGAATGATTCTAATAGTCCCATATTCTTCTACTCTCCTTCAAACAGTACTTGACACACATTGAAAAAAATAGTATTGTGCATCTTTTAAAATAAAACTTAGTACTCAAATCTCCCTTATGCTAGGCAAACTTATTTTTTATCAGTTACACTCCATTCTTATATCCCAAGATCATGTCCTCATGTCTGTAAAGTCACCAATACAATTACACCAATGCCAACCATATCACAGGACAAATTTTTTTTTTTTGAGATGGAGTCTCAAGCTATCCCCCTGGGTAGAGTGCCATGGCATCACAGCTCATAGCAACCTCCAACTCCTGGGCTCAAGCGAGTCTCCTGCCTCCGCCTCCCAAGTAGCTGGGACCACAGGCGCCCGC
>CAUYQV010084723.1:0-61147 GCA_963574575.1 Galagoides demidoff | reverse complement strand
GGCTGAGGCAAGAGAATCGCCTAAGCCCAGGAGTTGGAGGTTGCTGTGAGCTGTGACTTGACAGCACTCCACCAAGGGCCACATAGTGAGACTCTGTCTCTAAACAAACAAACAAACAAACAAAAAAACCAGATATTTGTCCTAGGACCACATCTCTGTACAAATACAACAATATGGTTAATGACAGAATTTTCTACTGTCCCTTTTCTCTGTTGACTGTGAAAAATTATACAAAGCACCATCCAGCCAAGCACATCTCTAATGATCTATCTTAAATTTAAAGGATCTCAAAGTAAAATTTAGAGAATCCAGAAAAGTGGATCCTTCAGATCATTCTCCTTAAATATTGTATTTTCCAACCCATGTTTGATCAGTGCTGTGTAGAAAGCAGCGTATGAGGACCCTCTCTGACCTGCAGTGAAATTTTTCCCATCTTGCTGACAAAAAGCAGATCTGTGCCTTTCTCTTTTACCTTTTAATAGAATAGCTATAAGGAATGCCAAGCATTTAGAAATGTCTAGATATAGACCAGGAGACTCCTCATGAATAAAATCAACATTCTGTGCAAAGAGAATTCTGGGTCTATTTAAAACATACTGTGAAATGGGTAATGGAAATGTTGAAGACGATGTGAAGATGCAATTTGCAGTCACTGGGTGCAACAGGAATTAAAATTACAAACTATAATAAAAAGCAGAATGAAAATGCTACAATAGGACACATCACAGGAGTGTAAGGGAGCAGAGAAGAGAGCCTGTTTCTAACGGGAGAAATCAAAAAATCCAGGCTTTGAGCCACAAGTTGACAGAGAATCCATGTTTCAGAAGGCAGAGAAGTTCAAGAGGATTCAAGGCTGAGCAGAAGGTGCAGAAGACCTTCAGTGCAACCAGTGCTGCTGATACGGGGTGTATGGAGCAGGGCCATGGGGGTCCTGGGGCTGCAAAGGGAGCTAGGTCAAGATCCTGAGAGGATTATAAGCAAACAACTAAGGACTAGGTGAGAGTGAGAAGAGATCAGCCAAGACACCATTGAAGTAGACGTGTGAGATAAAGTGAAGGCCTGGAATTGTGGAAGACCAGTTAAGGTAAAGGGGAAGAATGGAGAGGGGAGGAATGGGAGACGGGAAGGACCATATCGGTGCCCAACTAGGGGGAAATGAGAAAGTGATCAGCTGTTACAGTAAGGTTTCTAATGTGTGTGTGTCTATGTGACCTTTGGATCAATGATTGTGGCAAGAAAGAAAAAGAGGAACCATAGGAAGCAGCTGAAAATTTGAATCTAGTGCCCCAAAGTGAGTATTTTAAGCACACAGCAGAACAAGTATCTCTAGGCATCCAAGAATAATTATTGACGGACAAGTTCCCCAAGGAACATTGTTGCAAACTCTGGTTGGGACAAAATCCCCAGCGAGCTTTGGTGGGCAAAGACTGTTGAATTCTACTTTTTGGCACTCTTCTGCCCACACTTTAAGTGATTCTTTCCTTCCTTCCCTTCTCGTTGATATTATTCTACAGCATATGGTATCAAAATATTGTTGCAGGAGCTCTTGACTGTAATCTTCAGCAGAAAATAAAGCAAAAAAACAAAAAGATACCCTAGTAGCATCGAAGTTGGCACGGCGCATTCCCAGTCATCTATTCACTGTTGCAGTAGAAGGGCTCAATCCGGGCTGCAGAGTCTGATCTACGGCAATGTTCTGCCGCGCAGGCCGGCAGCAGTCCCTCCCTGAGTCCCCTAAGAGCACTTTACATTTTCTTCCCATCTTTCAGCTCATAAACATGTTTCTCTTCAGAACACACACCATATGCCATTGGAAAAGGGCTGTAAAGTTTTATGGATATATTTGAGAGCATTATAAGAGTATAATAAAGCAAAAATAATGCGAAGGAATGGGAATTATTGAACAATGGAATTAAAATATTAGGCAAGGATAACTCTAACCGCATTCAGCTTCTGTTTGTTTGTGCAAGTCATAAAACCTCAGAACTCTTGTTTAGTTCAAAGATGTGAGGCCTTTGAGTTGGGCTTTTATCTAAAAAAAAAAAAAAACCAACACTGGCTGTACTTTACTGAAAACTTATGTCAGATATGAGTAAAGAATACGTATTTTCTATAATAGCCTAAAACCCATATATGATGCTGAGCATATTTTGAAGCGAGAAAATTTATTTATTTTGCCCTTCTTTGGGATTTTTCTGTGGGAATTCTTTCTCTTAAGGGATTAATGCATGCATCTAACTAGAATTTATTTAGTACCTGTCCCAGTGAGAGTGGCTGAGGATGCTGAATGTAAAACTAGTCCCATTAGGGAGGCTGTAAACTCCAACATGGACCAACACTCACACATTCACTCATTCGCTAAGCGTTTGTTGAATACCTGCTGCCATGTATCCATCCATTAGGGTCCGAAAGACATGTAAGGTTGGTTACAGCAATATCTAATACCATGCATCCAGGGTCATGGCCTCTTTTTAATATAGTTTTTCTGTTATCCAAGATGATGTCTAAGAGAGCTTGGCCATGGGTTGGCATTTCAAAAAAGAGACAATACAGAAGGTTGTGAGGCAAGAAAATGGCTCCAGAAATAGAAAAGTTAGCATCTAAGGTCTCAGAAAAAACTGGGAAAATCTATAACAGATAAATTGATATTAGAAAGATCTCGGTCGAAAACCACTGCAGAAGCTGATCACTGGGATACTGAGCCTGTGTTAGTAATAGAGCTTACTGAAGATGGAGAAAATTGGGTCAACAACAACCTTTCTAGAAGCCTTCAAGTTGGACTTGCTAGGGTCATTAAGAATATCATAAAGTAAAAGAAAAATGAACTTCATAGAGGGTGAGAGGTGCTTCTGAAGCTTCACAGAAAAAAGAGATATAGAAATATTATGTAGGATAATGAAGCACAAGGGTCAGCCCAGGTGAGATGCACACCTTTGCTCAGAGGCTTTCACTAGCCCCTGGGTCTACAAAACCTTAACTCTGTGGCCGGACACTCAAGACCTTCCACAACCTGGACTCAGGCTCGCCCTCAACACACGCTCCTCACTGTTACCCTCGTTCATCCAGAGCTCCAAACTGGCTTTTCTCATGTTCTCTGTTTCCCTCTTTCTTCTCACACTGGCTCACGGCTTGGCGTGTCTTCTGTCTTTATGCCATGCTGTCCAGACTTTGCACCTCTAAGACCTTCGTGTTCAGGAAGGCTCATCTTACCTCCCAATTGGATGTGTCATTTCCCTTCTGTGACACCATTCTCTGCGTTGGTCACAATGTTCTTCATGTCCGTCTGCCCTTTTCTATTGAATCGAAAGCCTCTTATAGGCAAGATACAAGTAGAGTTTCTCTTCTTTGTATAACCTTGTAAATCATGAGCTCCCTAAGGCCCCTTTTCTAAGGGCATTAACCCCTTTTCATGAAGATTCCACCCTCTAGACCAGGGGTCCTCAAACTTTTTAAAGAGGGGTTAGTTCACTGTCCCTCAGACCCTTGGAGGGCCGGACTGCAGGCCCTGGGACGAGTTGGCTGCTAAGCAGGACAGGCAGCGGTGGCAAAAACACCCAGTGGGCTGGATAAATGTCCTAGGCGGGCCGCATGTGGCCCACGGGCCGTAGTTTGAGGACACCTGTTCTAGACCTAATTACCTCCCCCCCCAAAGGCCCTCTTTCCTAACACCATTACTTTGGGGGGGGGTAAGGATTTCAGCATAAGAATTTGGGAGTTCAAAAACATTCAGACCATTATCAATGGCTTGTTGTAGTTTATTCTGGCCTGTTTATTAAATTGAGTCTCCTAAACCCCAGGCCTTTACAAGTATTCAGCATAGTTGAAATAATTATAAATACTAGAAAGGTATGAAACTGGAACTTCTTTTGCATACCTATGTAGCTGATCTGGATTTTTACTAAAATCGACTTAAATTTTTAGAACAAATGAGATGCTTCATATGACTGACCAAAGAGAATCAGAATTTCTGAGATATAATACTTTCGTTTGTTCATTGAGGAAGATGATCGCATATGGTCAAGATAGTCTTTAGAAAACAAAATTCATCCATATACCCAGGAGACATGGTCAAATGTGTCCAGTTTCCATTCGCTTACACTTTTCATATTAGTAAAAGAGAAGTGATTATTTTAAAATTATTTTCTCTTTTCTAAAAATCTAGTTATTTGTTATTTCCAAAAATAGGTGGCATGATTCTTCCCCATCGAATAGTTCATTCTAAATGAATCCTTTTTAAAGTTCAAAATTAAATTAATAGTCTAAAGATGATAGTAGATGTGACGTTTTACCTTATTAATTTATTTCTTCCAGATGTTATTTAGGGCAAACCTCGTTTTCTTTCCCTTTCTTTCCCACCCACTGGAAAAAGTATTCTGAGTACTCTCCAACTTCCCGTGTTAAAACCTATAGGTTTTTAGAGGGTATTTATGAATGCTTTGTTTAGCAGATTAAAAAAGGAAGTGACTTTTTAAATTCATAAAACAAAAATTACCCAGAAAGTCACTATGGGGGAGATCAGATCAACTAATCACTGTGTGGATACACAAGTATCTGGGGTAGGAGGGAAGTGGGAGAGGTCATTCTGAGTGAGCAAAGATGCAGGGACATTTTAGTAGCTTCTAACTTTTCTCAGTGGGCTGCTATTCATTGAACCCGAACATTTTGTCCCTAATATCCATCAAAATAGGAGGGATAAAGCCCAAGTAGAGAATGGAGCCTGTGTTCCTTCATCCTTGGTTGACACTGAAATATGTCCAAAGAAATAATATAAAATATAAAACAGAAATTATGTAAATGCTGACCTATTGAATCTATGCTCAGAATAAATCGAGTCCTTTGGTTTCCTTGGTCAGTCCCTTTGTACCACTCTTTGTTTTTATATTACTCAGAAAAGTTACTAAAGTTATAAGGTTAAAGCTTGACAACGCAGCTTACATGTCTGTTCGCCTTTTCTCGTGGAAAAGTATTAAGAAATAAATAGCATAAGGGTTAGCAGAATTACATTTTAGGGATTAAAATCTGATCAAACTAATGACATATTGAAATACCAGAAGTCCGTGCTATTTAGAGCAGAGTAGGGGTGGTAGGCATTTAGTTCAGGAAAGTGATAAGGAAGTTCACTATGAAATTTTCCTCTGATTTCTATAGATCAGGTTTTGTGTCATTCTAAATCACATTCCCACCAATTAATCAGAGATTTGCATATAAAATTGGCGGTATAAAGTACTTCATCCAAAAGTTGTTTAATGTAGCAAAATCCAAGAAAAAGTGACATGTGAGAAACTCCACCACGATTTAACATGCAGGGACAGAACTTCGCAATGGCAGGCCGTACTTGGCAGGAACCCAGATTCATTACTGCACATTGACCTGAGTCACCCAGGCTACTTCTGTATGCTGCAGGGCTCAGAACCCACACGGCCCTCTGATAACTCAATAAAGGTGTCTGCCTAAACACAGCAGCAGCTAAATAGGAAATTGGATACTTAGAATGTTGTAATGGAGCGAACAAAAAAAAAAAATTGGTTAAAGATGAGCTAGGATAGAGAATAGATAAATTAGGAAAAGACGAAGGAAAGAATTGAAACCAAAAGTCAGTGTTGATGTGCGTTCATGTATATGTGTTCGTGTGTATTTCCTTAATACATTCTCTCATCTATTTTTAAAACAAGTAGAATTGTCTTAGAATTCAAAGGACCAATAAAGAAAGATTTCACAAATATGCCAGTATAAAAATGGGATGCCAAAGAGCCTATGTATTTTTCTTCATATATTCATTTTGTTTATCGGATTCAAAGGTAGCAAAATCCTCTGGGCTATTGAAGGTCCTATATTTCAGTCCTACTCAGATGAATTTTTACTGTTTTTGTGAAATTCGATAGTACCAATTTCAGAGGACAATAAAGGACCAAATCTCAATGAACTGGTTAAATCCAACCTTAATGTTAGAAGCAGAATTTATTAGAAAAAATAAATTTTGTCTGGAGGAAGTGTGGCCAGTTCTTTGTGTGTATACTTATTACTGACAGGCAGAGCAAATATGTTTCCTCTATGTAAAAATACTCAATTTTCAGAATCCAAATCATAACCTATAATGTTACAGTTAGCATTAAGTATTCTCCCTCCATTTTATCACTTGAAAACTTTAAAGTTGTACCTTTAAAACTTAATAAACCTGTCAGTACCATGTTTGATTCTTCCCTGCCACATGGTAGTTAACCTTTACTTTAAAAATAATAGAGGAGGGTCTGATCTAGCTAATGAAGTCCAAGTATAGAAGAAAAGTATCTGAGGGTATAGGCAACCATGTGTTTAATTTGACTAATCAGAAGAACAGTGCAATTAAGGACTAAAAAGTCAGAGACATAAAGAAATCACGAAATGATCATCTACTGGTCTCGTCAAAAGTCATATTCTTAGGTCAAGATATAGTCAATGCTCAGAAAGAATCATAAAGATAGCAAAGAGGAAAGAGAAGAGGTTTCTTTGTTAACTAAAGGGATAAAATAAGTGATATAAGAAAAGATTAAAGCAATATTTTTAAAGAACAATGGACTTGTTTTAACAATTTGCTTGGTAATGCGTATTTTAATTCTCCATGTACATGTAGGATGAAATTAGATAATTTTAATTATAATTAAGGTAAAGAGGTTTGGTTTGAGGAATTCTTAACCATTCAGATTAAGAATGCCAGAAAAAAGGAGGAACAAGATTGCAAAGGCTCTGTTGGGAGGTCTTTGGAAAACAAGTACATGACCCTCTATTCTAAAATGTTCTACTTTTATTGCTTAAAGGTTAGAAGTTGGATGGATTTAAAGCGCAAACGTTCTGAATATTTACTTACTTGACTAATTCTATTTATTCCTACCCCTATCCCTGGCACAAAAAAATAAAACAAACTAAAGAACTTGACTACAGTGCAAACTTTGTAATGAAGCCAGCCTTCTCCTTAAAATCTAATGATGGTTCCCCAGTAAAATGATACAACCTGTAAACCCAACCCACATCCAACAAAATAGTTATCTATCTTTCTAGAATTATCACCCTCTTCACCTGTCCCCCCAGTAAACATCTACAAGGTAAGTAGACCTCCATGAGGCTAGATGCTATTCTTTAAATGCATTCTGTTCCTCTTAACACCATTTCACCCAATGCTATTTATCTCATCTCTGCTACTGAAAGCATTGCTATCCTTCAAGATTCAAGACAATCTCTTGAAAAAACCCTCCTTTCTTCCCCACAATAGTATACATGCCCTGCTCTGGACCAAAAACGTAAATGCTAACTTCCCTAGATCAGAATCTACCTGCAGCTGTAGGCCGGGGTGCTGTTTCTCCAGGTCTACCAAACATGGTAGCTACGTTGTAATGGCTCTAATTAAATTACTTGGCTTAACGCATCCTGGACCACTAGCTAAAGCCTCATTTCAAACCCTAGCCAACTAGTTTTATTTTGGCCCCATACAAGTCCCAGGATCTGATCTGACTCTATCAACAAAACCACAGTTGGGCTAACTCCCTGCCCCCGGTTTGAAGCGGGGCTCCCTCTCTTGTACCGAGTTCAGATTTTGCAGAGTTCATGAGTATTATGACAGTAACAGGCAGTTTTGTTTCCAAACATAGCCATTATGTAAATCAGCGTGGTCAGTGCTCCCACTTGCCATAAGGAACCCTATAATAACTCTTTGGGAAGCTTATTCTCTGGGTACCTACAGTATGTAAAAAACTCTTTCATTCCCAGAGAACAGTTTAGTTTTACAGTCAGGGTGCTTACATGTCATTGGGATGGAAACAGATAATAAACGAAAACAAGTTATAAAGTGAAGTTGGAGGTCGTAAGTGCTAAGAGGGGAAGAGACACAGAAGAAAGTATTAGGAGGGCTGGAAAGTGATGGGAGGTGGGGAAGAGTTTCAGTTTAAAGGGGATGGTTAGGAAAATTCTCACTCAAAAGGTGATATTTGAACAAAGACTTGCAGAAGCCATCTCTTACCCTGAGATTCCTGTTGGAAAGGCACCAGATTCCCACCTCTCCACGTGCTGCACCCCACACCCACATCTCCACATAGCACTGGTTGGGGTCTTGTGTTGAGTTGGCCTCATTCCCGTCTCCCTTCTATAGCATCATTCCCAGAGTCAGGTAACCCTCCATCTGTGGCTAATTCTCAAGTTCTCAAATACAGAAAGAAAAGAGTGAAGTCAGAATTCTTTTATGATGTCCTGATAGAAAACACATTGTTGTTCATGACTCAGAACTCTCCTCGGGGATTAATCCTGAATTAATATCTCTAGTTTACTAATATGCTCGGGCTTCATCACCAGCACACGCTTCACACACTTGGCAGAGCTTCACAAACATCTTCAGCAAAGCGAACAAACAATAGAGGCCCAGATTCTGTGCTCCCCGGAGATCCTACATATTTTTCCATCTTGCTGAGCTCACGATACTTTCCAAAGGAGCTCGGCACTCACAAGAAAAACGCGGAGGGCTTAGTATGTGACCCGTGGTTTTTACATCCACACTAACTGGAAAAAGAGGAGGTGGGGAAGAAAGTCGAAGCATTTTCCCATTGACAAGAATCGGCTGTTTTGACAAAGGAAAGTCATGGCATGGGATTTTTTTAGATAAATTAACAGAATGAAAGTGCTAAATTAAAATTGCAACATTGATTTCCTTTTCAGCTCAGCTGTGCATTATATAAAAGGGTCAGAGGAAGGATTTATTATGGGCGATGAGTCTCTGTCATCCACTCAGCGACTGATGTATAAAATAAAGTTGTCCATTTCAGACACCCTTTGTCTCCAAGGAAGGCTGTCTAGGTGGCCCACGGGTGGCAAAGGCGCTGAAAGGAAATGGAAATTGATAATCGTCCTGTTAGGCTGATTCTCTGCATGTTCAATTCATATCCTTTTGAAAAGAGGAGATTAAGAGGAAACCTCATTGAGGAATACACATTTTGAAGAAAATAGAAACAAAGCTTCCACGAGGCTATTTCGGTTGGTGTCAAATGTGAGAACAAGGCAACACAAACTTAGACGAAGAAAGGGCATTAACAAAATCCCCAGACAAAGAGGGAGCTAATAGCGAATGTATGCAGGTGTCTTTGTGGCTGCTCACAGGAGAAGTGGTACAACTTGATTTACAAAGGGCCTGGATAATTATTTGCTACTTGGAGCCAACCCTGCCTCTCCCTCTGCAGAGGGCAGGCACTGACCATCTGCGTGTCTCCGTTCTGCTTTTGTGTGGATGAGAATTAGCCACATTTCTGCATCTGGTGAGCTTTGCATGAAGAGATGTGTGAAGCACCGGCTTTGTTTTGTTTTAAATCTTTAAACGGCTCCCTGAGCATCAGTCAGAGGATTACTGCACATCTAACCACAAATAAATTGAAATATCAGCCAAAGAGAGAGCGTGTTGCTCACTGGCGGGGGTAATGGACGGCAGGTGGTAGAGGGTTTTGTTTTCAGAAAAGCACAGGAGGCTAAAAGTGACAAGAGTGATTTTGTGAGAGGGCTGAAACTGTCAGGAGGAGGTCAGGAGGGTCAGTGGTTCCTGAGCTGACCTTTTTAAACAAACCCAGAGAAGACCTTTTGCTGTATCCTCACAGCAGTGGCGCATTCACGCTGGAAAGGTTGCCCCTCCCTTTAGATATCCAGAGCCCTCACAAAAAGCACCTTTTCTGTGATGGGCCCGTGTTCCCTCCCAGGGCAGCCTGCCTCCCTCTGCTGTCAGCCTGTGACACACGATCCTGCCCGCTCACCTGCTCCAGCACACAGACCAGCACGGGAGCGATCCCTTCACACCTTCTGCAGCCTTTGATAGCATCTTCCTGTCAAATCATGGAAATCAAGGGACTCCGTTGCAAAGTGGGACATTCGGTGTGCTAATTTCCATGTCATTGCCTCGAATGATTTTCTAGCACGGAGAACTCTTACCTGACTTCTGCGGGACAGGCTGCAGGGCTGAGATGTCTTGGAGGTGGCATAAAAATTCAATTTTTCTTAATGTTTGTAAGCCAGGATTTTAGAGTGCACTAGTGGAGTGCATTGTATAATTTCTTTTCAAATACAGTTCTGTTTGGGCTCTCTTATGTCACTGGAAATCTTAATAAATCACACAGCTAGTATGCTTTCTAATGAGTGCTTTTTGTTCCAAATCGCTAAAAGCTGAAGGGAAGAACCTTTTGTCTTCAAAGCCTGCAAAAAATAATAAGGGTTTTTTTCTCCCTTCATCACTAAATAATATATTATCTATCCTCTTTCATCAAAGTTTTTTTTAAAAGATGATAGAGAATTTGTCTTATTCACACACCTAACAACCGTCCCTTATAAGAGCCAAGCTCCTTGCTCCAGTAAACGTGAGGACAATAGAATTAAAAATCTCTAAAATCATGCTCCTAAATTTAGAAACTTCTTTTCCCTTGGCAACAGCTAGAGGAATTGTCTCTACACCACTAAAATGTGACTTATTGAATAAAGCTTTAAGAGAAACAAACACATTATGTAAAAGTTCAGAAGCAGGCGAATGATTATAAAATTTAGGAATTTTTTTTTTTCAGTTTGCTTTTAAGTCGTTCTCTCATTTTTGAGTAGACAAGAAGGAAATTTGGTGAGCCATCTGGAGACAGGAGTTAATTTTTGAACATGGCAGAAAAGTAGCTTGAACAGAGCCTTAGAATCTTCATCTCCTGCCCCTCCTGATTCCAGATTCAGTGGTCTGCAGTGGGCAAATTGCCTCTTTCCAGGTACATAAATGTTAATACAGCTTATTTTGTTGCAGCTTTTTTTTTTTTTTTTTTTTTTTTTTGTGGCTCCCTCCAGTTTCTGCCCCTGTGCAGAAGCATGAAATCTATGGTCATCTATTGCTTTCTACATGTCCGTTTAAATGGTTCTGTATCTTGGGAAGCCAAATTTTCCAGCTTGGAAAAAAAGATGTTAAAAAGAAAGAGGAACGGAAAGAGCATCCAAGCAGAAGGTCAAGGACAGGGGAAAATAGAGAATGGGGTTGGGGACTGTGTTTGTACAGTAAAATTGGAAACTTATAAAAAGAGCTCAGGATGCCTGGAGAAGGGAAGGCCAGCCTGGACGGGGAGGAGATGCACTAGGCCTATAAGTGAGGAAAGTCTGCTTCTCCTAGGAATTAGTAAGTCTATTTGGGGGATAACCAAAAAGAACAGGAAAAAAGAAAAAGAAAAAGTGATTTTGAAATGAAAAACACTAGTAAATATATAAAATTATAACATTTCAAAAAAGAGAAAATACGTTCCGTGAAAATGTAACTAGAACTGTAAGCTCAGATACAGGAGAGAATAAAGAATAACAAAATGCTATGACTAATTCTTTGGCAACAAAATCTAAAGAAAGGAATCATTTCTTATCAAAAAATAAAACTACCCCAAATTTTAAAAAAAGTAACCAGTCATCATTGAAAGAATTAGAAAGCCAATTTTAAAGTTTATCATTAAAATGATTTAGGTATAAGGAGCTTTCTATCTGAATAGCTGGTAGTTTTCTATGTTATTTTCACAGTTTCTGCTTATAGAAAGATGGAAAATTTTTATATTTACCTGGAAGGATTTAGAGTACATCCTCCTAAGTATCACAAGAATGGAAAAGCAAGGACTCAATGTCCTCAATATTAATATAAAACTAGGAGATCAACAACTACACACTTACATGAGAGAAAAACACACTTAAAATCAAGGAGGGGGTAAGGAGGAGTAGGTGTGGTAAGCGCTCACCTATCAGGTACAGTGAAGGGGTACAGGGCACACCTCCTGGGTGAAGGGCTCATCTGTCACTTAGACCTTACCTAACAAATGCAAACGAGGTAACCTAATCATTTGCATATGTACCGTTCTATTATTCTGAAATTTTAAAAAGAAGGTAGAGGAAAAAAGGAAAAAAAAAAAAAACATGAAAAACTCCCTCCAAAATTTATGAAGCTAGGCCAACTTTAATACTAAAATTTGATAATAATATAATCAAGAAAATTGTAGACTATAATTATAGACCATTTTCTGCTTCTGAATAAAGACGCAAAAACTCTAAACAAAATACTAAAACTTGCATCTTTTAACATTACAACGGGATTAAAGTTTCTTGCCATATCTGTACAATGGATTAACTTTCTCTTCTCATTGTCTCTGCTGTAGAGTGACTGTGTGTGAACTCTCAAGTATAGGCTGAAGCAGATGAGAAAGGTGACAGAGCTTGGCCCAGCTCCCTCTCACTGTCCTCCGCAATTATAGAGCAGTAATAAAGCTTTATCTTAGCCTACGATCCTGAAGGTATCTTTTAGTGAAGATTATTTCGGACAAAATGCCTTTGTTCATCCATACATTCACATATACTTGAAAGCAGCAGATAAATGAGTGACATTTGGTAATGATAAGGTATTCAGCCAGCGAAGGTTTTGTTTTGGAAACCTTATAGTGTCGGCACATTCAGCTTGTCACTGTGCTTTGTTCCCAGGGGGATGGAGTTGCAATATCAAAAGACAATAAAGAAAATCAGTAATTCACCTGCATTATAAACCATTGCAGGAGGGAGCCTGTGTACAAAAATTAATTCTGGGAGAAAACATACCCATTTCTATAGTAGATCCACAATTTGCATTTCACACAAGCAATAGCTATGCGATGAAAATTGTATCTGAGCTTCTAGGCTTGTAACCACCCTTTAAAAGTCAGGCAGAGGCTTGGCACCTGTGGCACAGTGGTTACGGCACCAGCCACATACACCAAAGGAGATGGGTTCAATCCCAGCCCGGGCCAGACAACCATCAATGACAACTACAACAAAAAATAGCCAGGCATTGTGGCGGGCACCTGTAGTCCCAGCTACTTGGGAGGCTGAGGCAACAGAATCACTTGAGCCCAAGAGTTTGAGTTTGCTACAGCACTCTACCAAGGGTGACATAATGAGACTCTGTCTCAAAAAAAAAAAAAAAAAAAAAAAAAGAAGAAGAAGAAGGCAGTCAGTGTGAGTGCCTCCCTGAGGAGGCCAGCTAGAGGGATTAATGCTTAAAAAATTGTAGGTGCTAAGTAAACACTGGTTTAACTGAATTGATTAACTGAATTTATTTCAAAGGACAGTTTTATTCTGTGTTTAGCAGGGAAATGTTTTCATTGTGTTTATCTATCTGAATAGAAAAGAGCTCCCTCTAATAAAACCTATCCTTATAGTTTTCATTCTTGGATAGTTAGCATTACAGTTGAATTCTTGGAATATGTTCATTTGCCAACACCCTACATAGGCCTAAAATTTAAGAGTTTTATATTCTCAGAACAAAAAATCCCTATCTTCAAACATATGTGGTGCTTTGCTGGAGTGAATGAACATTTCTTACTTATTATGTATTTAAACATATTTTAGAAGTAGGCCTGAGGTCTGCTTATTATATTCCTGTCTGTTTAGAAATTTACATATGCATTTTCCCACAGCATAAATTTTCTTGGTATTGAACATTCTAAATTATGATTTTAGACTCATATTAAAAAATATATAGGATAATGATTATGGCCATGATAGTAATTGTAACTTTATCCCTTCATAAGCTTTTATAATAATTCCCATTAGTCTGCCTTTTTCTAAGAACTTTTTTTATTATAAAAATTATAAGTGGGCTGGCACTGGGGCTCATGCCTATAATCTCAGCACCTTGAGAGGCTGAAGTGAAAGAACAGAGTTCGAGACTAGCCAGAGCAAGAAGAAAACCCTATCTCTCAAACAAAGGCAGAAAAATTTAATGAATGTGTTGGCACAGGCCTGGAGTCCCAGCTACTTGGGGCTGAAGCAGGAGGATCACTTGATCCCAGGAGTTTGAGGTTGCTGTGAACTATGATGACTCCACTGTACTCTAACCTGGGCAACAGAGTAAGACTCTGTCCAAAAAAGTAATAAGTGCTCACTGTAGAAAAATAGAAAATACATACATATAAAAAACTCATCTCTGATCTCACTGCTCAGAGCCCCCACTTTTGTGTCTACATATACACAGGTAAACAGTCATTTTTAAAAATGCGTTACAATCATCCTGCAGACCCTGCTTTTTCTTTCACTTAAAAATGTATCATTAAAGCATTTTTTACATACTTCTTATAATCATCATAAACATGATTCCCTTTTTAATGGCCCCCTAGGATACTGAGGAATGAATATCAACGTAGCCAGTTTGTTATTCTGGAATTTTTCAACAATACAATCTAAATCCATTTTGAGAGCAAACTAAAGAGCAGATGCGGGCCAGGTTTCGTCCCCAAGGACTTGTCTTCCAAACACCAAGTGCTGCAAGACCATAAGAAAGAAGTCAGAGCAGGAAGGGACCCCAAATTAGGAGTCGACCCTTAATTCTGTGTGTCAACATGGAACACTGATGGCTCCATACCATCCCGTGGTCAGTGGAACCCGGACCATTGTATAACCAGTAATGGCTTCTTTTGCTGTAATTCAAAGACATCCTGTTTACTCTAGGGCCCTTTTCTCAGTAGTGAATAGATTGCATTTAAATTATAAACTTGGGAAGGAGAGGTAAAAGGATTACTGAGTGTGAGAGAAGAATGAGGAGGAGCAGTAAAGCCTACACAATCTGAGGGATAAGTCTCGCACTTCATCTGACATAAGAGATGGATTACAATGGCTCTGAAGTGGGGGAGCGTTTACTCAGGAATTTAGCAGTCATTTGCATTTAAGGAATTCATTAGAGTATTCACATACACACTTCCATCCCTGGATGACTAACAGGAATCTATGGTATTTGCTTATCATTTTATTGATTCTAATAAAATATGAGATAATTTTTTTGAATCATTCTCATTCAGGGAAAACCTACCTTCCACAGAACGTTAGCAGACATAACCTTCATTAACCTTTAAATGGCATAAGGATGCTGTATTTTTCTGGACATTGTTCTGTGTATCTTTCTCTCTGTGGCTCCTTTTGCCTTAGAAAAAAGTATCTGTAAGCAGTGCTAGACTTCAGCCCTGCATGCTGATCAAAGAAATTTCTCCCAGAAATTACTAAGTCTGTCAACTGTTCAGATATTTAGCTTATGCAGAAATACAAGAAGAAAGTTATGCTCTTAAAAAATGGTCAGGACATCATTATTTTCTTTGAAGGAACAAATGTTGCTTATGTTATTTTTCTCCTACACTCCCATTAAAAGATACAAATACAAATATGTATTTTACATATTCCTTAATTATAAAAAAAAAAAACTTGGTATCTCATACCTGTAGATATGAAAAGGAAAATGGAATCAAGAAACACCAAAAACGCCTCTCTCAGAAGCCTTCAGATCTGGACTTAACCCAGCTCAGTAACATCCAGGGATTTCCTCTCTTACCTATTTTCAGATACTCACACATTGTTTTCTGGGATAAAGCTGGAAAAGGAACAGTGTTTATGGCCTGCTTTCCTGTGATGATGTTTTTAAGTTTTATATTTCTAAAATTTAGACTTTTATTTATAAATAGGATGTCAGGAATGATGATGTACTAACAGTGATGAGAAAGCAACTTAAACTTGAACCAGTAAGTATTTAGGGAACGTAATGCATTTCGCTCTATCCAAGACATGTGTTTTGGTCATGTTTTAGTCTCTCTCATTTGACGTATCTTGCATTTGATGGCATCTTCAAATTATTAGACACTAAGTATGAAAAAGTTGTAATAATCTTTTCGACAATTTATTTTGCTTGTATTTTCTACCCTATGTATGATAAAGAACAATGTATGATGGTTTCTCAAATGTGATGACATCCTATGCTGTGCTTTTGTCTTTTCATTTGTAATAGATAAAGGTTAAATTATTCTCTGTTTTGATAGTACTTATAAATGGTATACAAATACATCAACGTATACTCTCTCCCCAATGCCCCCAAACATTCTCCTGGGAAAATCCTTCCACAAAAGGAAGTTCAAAATCTCCTCTCAATTCTGTTTAGAAATTCCATTTCTCAAATCTAACTAATGGCATATCGAGCCAGAAGGACTAGTGAATTCTAACGATAATCCCCCCGAACTCAATTTATTCATTAAATTCACTTCTTCTTCCTCTACTAAATGTATTTCCAAAGATAGACAAGTAATCAGATTGATTAATTTGTTACCGTATCCTTACCCTTCCTATCTGATAGTCAACAATGAAAAAATTTGAGTCAGACAAACGTAATGCCATGAGGCCCAGATTATCCCCTAAGGGAATAACCACCTCAGATAACGCAGATAACAGAGAGCCTACTATAATTTAAGTCTACAGAATTAAAACATGCAAGACATCCACACTCTCCTCCAATGTTTTAGGTCTATGTATATACACAGTAGCACACAAATATTTAATTACATCATTAATCTGTATTTAAAAGCTTTGGCCACAATATTCTAAAACCATTGGTAAGAAGGCCAGAATATACATGTTAAAAGTTTCTTCCTGCATTAATAGAGATGAGAGGCAAAGCTATTGGAGTTTGCAAATTTATTTTAAATAGATTCTTTAAAAATACTCACTGACCTACATTTATTGAAAGAAAAACAGTCAACTACAAAGGTAATTGTTATCCTGTCAGGTATTTATTAATAGACAGGCTGCTGTCATCCTTGTTTAAATGCTCTAAGTTGACAGAATTTCATTTACATTAATGGGTAGAAAGTCCTTTTCTTACTTGTCCAACAAACTGGAGACAAAGTGCCTGCCAATGTTTTAATTTCTTTTTCATGTTCTGGTTAGAGAGTGAGAAGAATGCTTTCACTCCACGGTGTCATGAATATGATAATCTATGGAAATCACGGGAAAGCAGGTACTTAAGTTAAGCATATACTGTACTCTGGGAATCCCTGATGAATTCGAGTCTCTTCTGTTTAGAGAAGATGTTGTTGCCTGTGAAGTGACAGACTGCCAGATGTTCGTGGAGTAGCACGGTAGCGGGCTCAGATCTCAGCATCTTCCCTAACCCCTGCAGATGTCAGCGTCTACTTTAGGCTCCGGAATGAGCTCACTTTCATTCTTTCAGACGAGTGTTTACATTTACTCTTCAACTATCAAATCTTCATTTTCTTAATTTTCCTTATTTAAACATTGGAGCATAAAATTGCATTACTACAGAGCAATCTGACTTTACAGACTGGAGGCAGTCTAAATGTGAAATGAACAGTTCTCTGTCGTGTAAAACATGCTGAAAGTTCATTGATGTTCCTTATAAATACTGGAAAAAATGCTTTGCTGGAGGGGTGGGCAATGTTTGCTCTAGTATAACTTTAAGTGCTCAACGAAATATTTTAAAACACGTATTTAAAGTAAATATATTAAGTGTTATCATGGTGTATATAAGTAATTCCCAAATAATCCACAAAATATAATATAGAAAGAAAACTATGATACATTGCTAGAATTTCTAAAACAAAAATGATGTCAATGATAAGAATTTCTATGCTGATAATGGTTAAGATCTATGAAGTGTCTACTGTATGTCAGGCCCTGAATTCATTCCATGTAATTTACATAAATTATAGAGTCCTTACAACCTTATATTATTCCCATTTTATTAATGAGGAAATTGAGATCTCATGATAGTTAAGCAAAATCTGAGGGCTGCTTAATCATGCCCATAATCCCAGCACTTTGGGAGGCCAAGGCAAGAGGATTACTTAAGGACAAGAGCTCAAGACTAGCCTAGGCCACATTGTGAGACCTCCATCTCTACATAAAATATTTTTTAAAATTAGCCAGATATGATAGCATGCACTTGTGGTTCTGGCTACTTAGGAGGCTGAGGCAAGAAGATCACTTGAGCTCAAGAGTTCTAAGCTGCAATAACCTGTGATTTCATCACCGTACTCTACTTTGGGTGACAGAATAAGAGCCTATCTCTAAAACAAAAAGAAGGAAAAAAAAGAAAAGACAAAAAAAATGACCTAGTAAAATAATGGAACCAGGATTGGAAGTCAAACTAAGCTCAAAGACAGCGCTGTTATTGAGTATATAGTTACCCAGTCTGTTTCATTCCCTTGAGGCTATATAGTGGACCAGGAATTCTTCAAGGTTCTGGGGACATATCATCAACCAAGCAGATGAACATACTGCTCGGTAGCTCACACCCTGTAGGGAGATGGAGATAACAAATAAGTGAATAAACGATGTGAATATTTTTTAAAGAGAAGTGTGAAGAGTGTGATTTGAAGGGCTCACTTTGGACTATCTGGTCAGAGAGTGCCTCTGTAAGTGCCATTTTATCTGACTCCTAAAACATGGGAAGGGATCCAGCCAGGCAAAGATCAGGACAGAGATGAAAAGAACAGCAAATGTGGCAGCCCTGAGGCCGTATGACAATACAAGATTTTTTTTTAAGGAAACCAGGAAGAACAGCATGGTTAGAGTGCTATGAGTAAAGAGGGGAATGGTAAAAATAAAATTGAAGAGGTAGGCAGGGCCCAGATAAGATCAGAGTCATGGTGACACTTTTAGATTTTATTCTACATACAATGAAATCACTGGAGGATTTTAGGTGAGGAATGACACATCCTAATTTCTATTTAAGACACTAGTTTGGGCTACTATGTGGAGAACACACTATAGCAAGGCAACAGAGAAAGTAGGCAGATTGGTTAGGAAGCCATGGCACCTTCCCACGGGACAGACAGTGGAGGCTCATCCAGGGAGCTGGTGAGAAAGTGGAGATTTGAGATGTGTGTTGGGGTCAGAACCTAGAAGATTTTCTGCTGGGTTGGATCTAGAGGGGAAGATAAGAGAAGCAAAAACAGAATCCCTAATAATTCTGGACTTTTTACCTTAGTACAAAGATCAGCTGTTGTTCCATTAACTTGCATGAGAAAGATCAGAGGAAGAACATATTTGGAGTGAAAACGACAAAGAATCTGTGCAAGGCATGTTTGAGATCATTTTTAACATTTAATCAAATATGTTAATTAAATTGCTGGTTATGTGAGTCTGGAGTTCAGAATACAGGAGAGAGCTGTACTCTACTTTGGGTGACAGAATAAGAGCCTATCTCTAAAACAAAAAGAAGGAAAAAAAAAGAAAAGACAAAAAAATGACCATGTCAAAACCTAGTAAAATAATGGAACCAGGATTAGAAGCCAAACTAAGTTCAAAGACAGCGCTGTTATTGAGTATATAGTTACCCAGTCTGTTTCATTCCCTTGAGGCTATATAGTGGGCCAGGAATTCTTCAAGGTTCTGGGGACACATCATAAGCAAAGCAGAACCATAAGAATAAATGCTGTTTAAAGCTGTTGAGTGGAGTGAATCACTTGACAAAAGTGTGTCAATAGAGGGAAAGAGCATTTGGACTGAGCCTTTCACAAAGAAAGATTCCCCAGCCAAGGAGCACTCAGAAGAGATGCAGGAGACAAAGTAGGTTAGTGGTTTGAGAAGTAAAGGGGGGTCACTTAGGTTGATGCCAGGAGATGAAATCAGATGAGCACAAAAATGGGGCCATGGGATTTGCAGAGTGAAATGTGTTGGCTACATTATGGAGCATTTCAGTTGCTTGGAATGGGGGACAAATTCCCAAAAAGAATACGTTCAGGAAAAAATGGAAGGTGAGGGTATGAGGACACTTATTAACAATGCTGAAAGAAGTTTAAAGAAATGTAGGGAAAGGATCCCTGAACACGGTGGTGTGGGGTCACGAGAGTTGTTTTGTTATGTCTTGTGTATTTGTTTTTAGGATGGGAGAGACTAAAGCATATCTGTGTGCTAATGAAAATAACCGAAGATGAGGGTACATTGCAGATGGTTAAAGGTGGCAATTACAAAGCAAATTCCTTTCGATAATCAGGGGTCTGTGATATAGAGCCCATGAGTGGATACTTTAAAAGGACCTAGGATACGTCCCTTCAAAAGGGAAGGGGAAAAAAGAGAATGAGGGTACAGAGGAGTGGGGCTGATAGAATTTAGCAAGGGGAAATGACATCGGTCTTTTTAACCAACCTTGTGAGGGAGGATCATTGACTGAGAATGCAGAGGGGTGGCATTGTAGATTTAGAAGAGAGGAGATACGAAAACATCACTTTGTAGACAGAGTAAGAAACCTGAAGATCAACACTGGCAATGGAGCTTGGCTTGTTGGGCAGTCCGGAGTGTCCATTTGCCATGATTGTGCACTTAAAGGAGGAGCCGTCACATTCTCTAGCCATGGTCAGTTTCTCAAGTGTGGCTGTGGAGTAACAGAATAATTGGGTTTGATAAGACCTAAGATTTTGCCTGGTGAGTGCAACAAAGAGATAGAACTATACCTTAAACAAATAATCAGATAGGTATCCATCATTGAAAATTTTAATAAATGGCATGTCTGCTTATCTGATTATTTGTTTATGTTTGATCCTATTGCAGTAAATGCTACTACAAATTCCCTGGGGACAGGGGTCTTACCTGGTTTGATCTCTATTGCGTCTGCAGTGCCTGGTACATACAAAGTGCTGGACAAATAGCAAATATTAAATATTTCTGGAGGAGTGAGCCTTTCCTGAGGATGTGGTTTATTAGATCTTTCCCCCAGTACCTTTTCCCAAAACACCAAAAACCTTACAGTATTGTTGGGTGAAACAGCAGCCGAAAAGCTTAGTAAGAACATGGGCGGTCAATGAGAAGAAGAGACACTAACTTAGGGTTGAGAGATTTGGGTTTGAGATGAAGTCTGATGTACAGATATTTGTTAGTATTTCTATACCTCCATGTATAACTATTGTTTATGGAGAACTCGGTCAAACACATAGAAGTATTTTTTCCCATGTTAAATATTTTGTTCGTATGATGAGTAATTAGAAAATTCTTTCAACTAAAAAAATTTGTACTTTCTTTCATTTTCTCTCCAACAGAAATCTGCTTAGCCTAGAAACGCTAAAAGTTGACTTTGGAAATGATTATCATTTTATTCTAATCTGTCCTGAGCTGTTTTAGACTGGATCAAAATGTAACATTTTACATCCTATGCTACACTTTCAGGTAAAAAGACTTAAATTCATCAACCAGGTGTTTCTGTGTAGGATGATACTAAGCATCGTATTGAATAAATACAGAAAAAAAAATGGATTAGCCTGCTCTTGCTCCAAATATTGCCTGAGTCCTGTTTTCTTTTTTTAACATATTTATAGCAGCCCCATTTTCTTCTTTGCCTCCCTTTTCTGTTCTCTTTTGCTTCCATCCCATTGTGTAAAGTAATTTTTATTCAATTTTCCCTCATTGGTTTTTGCCCTTGACATTCTGTGCAGCATTTAGCCATGAAAGCAGTAGCACTTTGATTCTGAAAGTGGATTTCAGAGCAAATGATTTCATCCAGGTTCTCCTAAGGCCTTGGAAAGATTATAGCTGAGCAACTCTTTCTTTATGCATGGTTAATATTTTGTGACACTTTGATAATTTAGAATACTCACCTCCTCTTTACATCGTATATCAATTCCATAATACTTTGCTTCTCGATTGCTCTACACTCTTCAACATGGTAAAAGCTGTATTTTAATAATCTATCACCTTTTTTTCTGTTTTAAACAGCTGTTGTGAACAGCAAAGAGGCAAGGGGATCATTGTCGTTTTTGTTTTACACAGACGGGGACTGAGACTCACAGAGGGCACGTGACCTGCCCCAGGTCATTCAGTTAGTCTTGGTATCCTAAGATGCCAAAACCAGTGATCATTCTGCATATTGCACTGCAGCGATACAAGGTTCTATTTTCCTCCAACACCCTAAAACTCCAGGGTATGCCAAATGTAAGCACCAGCGTCTATACCTCTTATTCTTACTTCCTTGGTAACCTCATGGCTATTATCACATATGTTGACTTCTGATAGTTCTCTGATTTTTCTGTAGAATGTGTCTCAGGCGAGTTTGTAACTAGATGTCAAACATTCTAAACATAATTACAGTGTAGTGTTAGTTATGATCTGTATGAATTTGCAAATCCATATAGCTTCGTAATACCTTTCATTCAAAAATTTTTATTTCTATTGATTATCTATACACATGTCATTATTTAATAATAAGGTAAAATATCTATGATACCTTTGGTTGTACCTTTTAGTAATGAAGCCTAAAACAGTGTATGAACGCCCTCATTCTTGGAAATCTGATAAACATTATCCATGATGTCCATAGTTTATAGCTAAAATAGACTCAGAATGTTCTATAGTTAAGTAGGAGGGAAAGAGAGTTTATGACTCATCAAATATTTTCTTAACAGACGAAGGGATGCCACTTGGGCATAAACTCTAAGGATTGCTAACAAGTTGAAAACAAAACAAAATGATACTGTTTTCCTCACTGGAAGGGACCTCATAGATCATCTAATCCAATCCCCCTACACTACAGATGAGAAAACTGAGATATAAAGAAAGTCCTGGTCATAGGTCATAGGTCACACAATTAGCTGGGAGGCTGCAGTTGTAGCCCCATCTCCTCACCATCAAGTGAGTCCTGTTTCCAGTAGGCCACATCACCTCCCTTAGCAAGTTGCCTCCCATGGGGCATTGCTTCATGAAGATGAAGTATATTAAATTCACATTTGGCTGATAATCATTTTCTCAGCAGCTCTATGGTATTTCATTAACTGCTGCATGTAACACCCTGGCCTTTCACCTGTATTAACTTGAGCTCATTAAACTTGAGGCCAGTAATAAACAAGACTGAACTAATTCAGATATTTTGCTTGGTATGTGTTCAGCATTTCTTTGTAATGGTTTCTAACTGTGTGAAACATTTTTCCCCTCACGGTGGAGATGCAAAAAACAGGATGCACGGTTTCGAGGAATGGAGTATGTATGTAGGTAGTATGCCTCTTTCTGTCATGCTCACCTTGTAAAAAGCTTTGTGAGCACTACAGAGAAATATAAGTAACAGTAGAGTGCAGGGTGTTGCCTCTGGCAGAATGGGATTTGGAGTCTGGCCATGCCATTTATCAATGGTGAGAATTGGAACAAGTCACTTAGCCTTTAACCTCAGTTTTGTCTTCTATAAATGGATACAGTACCCACTTTATGGGCTGTGGTGAAGAAGAGTAATGTACTTTGTGGAAGGTCTGGTGTATAGCAATGCTGGATGAATGTTCTGATGTCCATGAAGATGATGATGGTGATGGTGCAGTTCCTTCCTTCACAGAACTTATCTCACCGGCTGTTGTTGAGGCAGCTGATTTTATCTATGTCTCCTTCCTCATCTCATCATCATACAAAATACAAGCAAGGATCCTCAAAAGTGCAAGGGAAAAGATAACTAGATCTACTTCGCTCTTCCCAGGTTCTCCATCAACACTGTTTGATGTTCATTTTGACTGTGAAGTAATTCTTTTGCAGCTCATAGCCTGTGCAATTCCCAGTTAATACAAGTTCCTATGTAATTGCAAAAGTTGTTTAAGATTCTGATTGAGCAGTGGATGGTAAGAAAGGAAGGATCCTTTTCAGAAAGATGGCCAGCAAAGAGGGAGAGATGGAGGTCTGCCAAGAAGCACTAGAACTTATAGTGGTTTTAGGGTAGGAGTGACTCTGGGAATAGGGATGTAGCAGTCAGCAGGCAGTGGGATGGAAGATCAGTGTTGGACCCTTGGCAGGCCTATATGTAGTCAGGATTGCTTCTCTCTTTCCAAGAGGGAATTTAGAATTGACTCACTTAGTTATAGAGGTTAAGAAAATGCCTTCTGGAGGCGGGAGAACCAGGAACACTTATACTGTAACTCAGTCTGAGTCTGAAGGCCCAAAAACCAGGGGAGCCAATAGTGTAACTCTGTCCGAAGTTGAAGGCCCAGGCCCCCAGGGCTCTGATGTCCAAGAGCAGGAGAAGATGCATTTCTCAGCTCCAGCTCCAGAAGAGAGAACTAACTCACGCTTCCTCCATCCTTTTTTTTTACTTCAAAATATTATTACAGGGATACTCATCTACAACTTGGATGCTACCTAACAAATGCAAACAATGTAACTTAATCATATGTACCCTTAATCATATGTCCGAAATAAAAAAAAAATAACAGAAAAAAAACCCTTATGATTAATTTTCTTGTAATAACTAAGCAGTTAATAGATGTAAAAGTAGATAAAAAATACATTTATGGCCTGGTAAAACATTTACATTAATATTTGTAAATACAAAAATGGAGTTATTTTAAAAGCCAAAAGAAAATATTACAGGGGTACAAATATTTTTTATTCTGTGGATCACTTTTAAATACTTGAGTCAGGGCTATTAGTATGCCCATCACCCAAATTGTGTTCATTTGTACCTATTAGGTAGATCTTTGTCTAATCCTTCCTACCCTTCCTCTCTGCTGGATTTCCACTTAGTTTTAAAATACTTTCCTCTGTGCACATGTGTGTTCATTGGTTAGTTCCAATTTAACCACAAGTATATGTGGTGCTTTTTTCCCCCATTTTTTAGATACATTGCTTAGGATAATAATTTCCAGTTCCCACCAAACTGTTGAAAAAGTCATAAATTCATCCTTTTTATGGCTGAGTAGTATCCCATGTTGTACATATATATGGGTACACATTTTGTTAGTCCACTCAGGAATCAATGAGTATTTGGGTTGATTCCATACCTTTGCAATTGTGAATTGTGCTGCAGTAAACATTTGAGTCCAGGTGTCTTTTTGATGAAATGCCTTATTTTCCTTTGAGTAAATACCAAGTAGTGGCATTGCTGGGTTAAATGATGGGTCTACTTTTACTTCTTTGAAGAATCTTCCTACTTTTCTCCATAGGGATTGACTCATTTGAAGTTCCACCAACAGTGTATATCCATTCCTTTCTCTCTGTGTCCACACCAGCGTCTGCTGTTTTTGGACATTTTGATAAAAGCCATTCTAACGGGGGGTAAGGTAATATCTTATCATGGTTTTTATTTGCATTTATTTGATGACTAGTGACATTGAGCATTTTTTCATATGTTTATTGGCCATTTGTATATCTTCTTTTGAAAACTTTCTGTTCATGTTTTTCGTCCACTTTTTAATGAGGTCTTTTCTTTTTTTTCTTACTGATTTGCTTGAGTTCTTTGTAAATTCTGGTTATTAGCCCCCATTGGATGTATAGTTTATGAATATTTCTCCCATCCTATAAGTTGTCCACTTGTGTTGATTATTTTCTTAGCTGTGCAGAAGATTTTTAATTTAAACAAGTCCCATTCATTTATTTTTGTTGTTGCCATAGTTACCCTTGGGGTCTTACTCGTAAATTCTTTGCAAAGGCCAATATCTAGAGAAGGAAACTATAAGCTTATACTCCTTATGATTATAGATGCAAGAAATTTCAATAAAATGTAGTAAACCAAATTCAACAGCATATCTAAAAAATAATCCACCATGACCAAGTGGACTTCATCCCAGGATGACAGGGTGACAATGATGATTCAACAGACATAAATCAGTAAATATGATTCACCACATAAACAGAACTAAAAACAAAAACCATATATATATTTATCTAATAGATGCAGAAAAAAGCATGAACAAAATCCAGCACCATTTTATGATTAAAAACCCTCAAGAAACCAGGCATAGAAGGAACATATCTCAGGATTATAAAAGCTATATATAAAAAATTCACAGCAAACATCCTACTAAATGGGGAAAATTTGAAAGCATTTCCCCTAAGAACTGGAAGAAGGAAAGAAAGGGTGCTCATTGTCACGACTTCTAGTAAACAGTGCTAGAAGCCCTAACCAGAGCAATCAGGCAAGAGAAAGAAATAAAGGGTATCAAAGAAGAGTCAAGTTATCAGTTTTTGATATGATGTTATATCCGCAAAATCCCATAGACTCCACCATTAGATTCCTAGGATTGATAAATAAATTCAACAAACTCTCAGGTTACAAAATAAATGTACACAAATCAGTGGTATGTCTATACACCAATAACAGTCAAGCTGAGAGTTACATCAAAGACTCAATACCATAAACAATAGCTACAAAGAAAATAAAATACCTAGAAATATGCTTAACCAAAGAGGTAAAATGTCTGTACAGAGAGAACTATGAAAAACTGAGGAAAGAAATGGCTCATTCCTGTTATCCTAGCACTCTGGGAGTCCTAAACAGACAAATGGCTCCAGCTCAGGAGTTCAAGACTAGTCTGAACAAGGGCGAGACCCCATCTCTAGTCAAAATAGAAAAATTAGCTGGGCATTTTGGTGGGTAGTCTCAGATACTCAGGAAGCTGAGGTATGAGGAGCACTTGAGCCCAAGAGTTTGAGGTTGCTAAGAGTTATAATGACACCAAAACAACACAGTGAGACTGTCTCAAAAAGACAGAAAAGAAAAAAATCACAAATGACACAAAGAACTGGAAAACATATCTTGCTCATGAATTAATAGAATCAACATTGTTAAAGTGTCTGCACTACCCAAAGTGATTCAATGCAATCACCTTTAAAATACATACCAACATCATAGTTCATAGATATAGAAAAAATAATTCTATGTTTGGACAGCACCTATGGTTCAAAGGAGTAGGGCACTGGCCCCATATACCAGAGATGGTGGGTTCAAACCTGGCCCCAGCCAAAAACTGCAAAAAAACAATAATTCTATTTTTCACGTGGAGTCAGAAAAGTGCCCAAATAACCAAAGTAATCTTAAATAAAAGAAACAAATCAGGAGGCATCACATTGCCAGACTTTAAACTATACTACAAAGCTGTAGTAAACAAAACAATATGGTATTGGCACAGAAACAAAGACATAGACCAGTGGACCAGAACAGAGAACCCAGATGTGAAATCATCCACCTGTAGCAAACTTACCTTTGAAAAAGCAGATCACAATATACCCTGGGGAAAGAAGCTTTATTCAATAATTGGTGCTAAAGAACTGGATAGCCACATGCAGGAGAAAGAAACAGGATTCGTATCTCTTAACATTCACAAAAATTAGTTTAGAAGGATAAGATATTGTGGTGGCAGAAGGAAAGGTGGATTACTAGTGATGGTTGTGGCAGAAAGAAGAGAATGATCTAGAATATTGGAGATGGGATTCTGTTGGTACTATTAGGAAAGTGGACTAGATGACCAATAGGATTATTATTATTTTTTAACATCTTATCAAAGGGAAAAATGTTTCATGGTGTGATTGTTAATTTTGTATGTCAATGTAAGTGTGCTTAAGGATCCTCAGACACCTATAAAAATGCTATTTCTGGATGTGTCTATCAGGATGTTTCCAGAAGAGATTAGATTTTGAATCAGTAGACTGAGTACAGAAGATCCACCCTCAGCAGTGTGGGCAGGCGTCATCAATCTGTTGATGGCCTAGATAGAACAAAAAAGTGGAGGAGTTTTTCTACATTTTCTTCTAGAATTCGTATGATTTTGTACCTTACATTTAAGTCTTTTGTGGTTGCAAAAGGAAGGTCGCACAAGGATCTGGACACAAATTTTCAAATATCTCGTATTTACCTATACCCTAAAGAGTAAAATCACAACTGCTTTGCCCAGAATTCAGAGCCCTTTATAGATTTCCCAGCTTTATTTCCTAGTACTATTTACCAGTCACTTAGTAAGGGTGAGTTCATCTTATAGTTTCTTCATTTCATTCCCTTATTTATCTTCCTAGAACTAAGCACTATTTCACCCTTTTTGAAACTTTCATCATCGTTTAAATTCATCCTTCACAGCTATGTATGAAGGCTTTCTTAATCTCTTAGTTAGAATTAATTACTTATTGGATCTGGATTGTATCGGACTCTGTGAGCATGTCATCTTCTACTTATCATGTTTCTATATAACCCAGATTTCAGCTGAGTTCCCCAAGTCCCGTCCTCCTGGAGATTGCTATAAAATCCCCAGGATACTACAGTAGTATCCCCAGGATGCCATTCTCTAGGTAGATTGTGTCTATAAATTTCTGTTTTCATTTCATTCTGAATCTCCCCCCAAATCTTACTTTCTGGTGGTTTCTATCTTTTCAGCCATATCTCGACCCAACTATTAAATTAAACCCTATTCCCCTCATTTACCTCCACATTTGTCACCAAGGGATGTAAGTGTGTATAGATGTTATTAAATAGATGTCCTGGGGTAGGATTTAGATTACAGCAATGCAAATATCTTGAAATTAAACATTGGTTCTCTCTCTTTGTAAAGACTGCTCAGCCATCATCCCACGGTCTCTGCCCTTCTCTGTCCTGGGCATCATCCTCTCTTCTTGCTGTTTCTCTTCCCTTCTCAGTTCTCTGGCTCCACTTCGGAATTCATTGCATTTCTCCATGCAAAGTGGCTGGACCATCTCTCTGTTTCTGTTTTTCATGCTGTCAAGACTACCTTCCCCAAACCCCGACCTAAAACCATTGCTTCAGAAATTATTGCTTTAAACAATGACATTTTGTTTCTTTAGAGAAACCTAAGTCAACTAAATACTATTTCAATATTAAAATAATAGTTTTCTCCTCCCAGTTCCTTTGAATAGGAGTCTGTCTTTCTCCCAGGTTGTAAACTGCTTTCCTGGCATTCATCTGCATGGCCCCAGGCCCCAGCACCTGACAAAAAGCAAACCTTACTTCTCTCATCCTTTGCTGGGATTCCATGAGTGTTCAGTTTTCTTCTCCTCATTAGTGTTACTCCTAATACACTTTTTGACATCATCACTTCACAAGCCCCACTTACTTGTCACAGAGTTGGTGCCCCACCCTCATGTATCTTATTAAAGGCAGAGCAGAAGGCGAGTGGTCTGCCTGCTCCCAGTTCCTTTTCCAAAGTGTGACCCTTCTCCCTCTGGTGCTTCTCCCACCTGGAGAATTTCCTTCCCCTTTCCTAACCTTCACGCCTCTATCTGTGCTACCTGCCATCCCACCTTTACTTTATCCTTCAGAATTCAGCTCAGATGTCACCTCTTCTAGAAAATCTCTGACCCCTCAGCCTGGCTTAGGGACGCATTGTCACTGCTCATATAAGATCCTGTGTCACCTCTATGACAGCCTTTGTCACAGGGCATTGCAGTTGTTATTAACTATAGGCTCTTTAAGGTCACCGACTGTCTTTTATATATACATTTGAAGTGTCCAGCTATGTACGATTTTTTTTTTCAATTTATGAATGGATAAATTAGGATATGTAGGATATTTTTCAATTTATATAATTTTAAATATTAAAATAATTATTCACATACTTTCATTTCCTTCTGAAAGTAATGATTAGGGGTGTTTGGCATTTTAAACAACTGGCAAGATTTTAAAATGTATTCAACATATTCATTCATTCATTTATTAAGTTTTTTAAAATATGCTGAGAACCAGTTATGTGCTGGCTTAAAAACTAACTGTCTAGGATCTTAGTTCAGGAAGATGGAAGCACAGACTAGTAGTGATAAAGGAGCGTGTTAGATGCAAAGATTAACACACTCCCACGGTATTCTAGATCACCGGGCAGGGAAAGGAATCAGTCAGTAAAGGAGATCATTTAGATGCTTTAAAGGCTGAGCTGAAACTAAAAAGCCACAGTGTCGTGTACCAGGCAAGGGGCATTCCTGGCAGAGGGGATGCATGAGCAAACATGGAACTAGCACAGTACACAATGCAATATAAGCAGCGAAAGGCTTATGGGAATAGATTGGCAGGCATGCATTTTACAAACATTATTCCATTTAATGCTTAAACCAACATTGTGATTTTGATACTGTCATTCTTGTTTCATTGATAAGGAAAATTAGAAGCAGAATAGTCAAGTAATTGGCTCATAGTAACACAGCTAATGAGTCAAAAAACTGTGACTATAATGCAAATTTGGCTTCCAAATCATTACCCTAATTACTATGCAAATGTTGACTTTCTATTTTCACCATGCAACTCGAACTGTCATTGCTTTTTTTTTTTTTTTTTTTTTTGAGACAGAGTCTGACTATTTTGCACTCGGTAGAGTGCTGTGGCATCAGAGCTCACAGCAACCTCCAACTCTTGGGCTTAAGTGAGTCTGTTGCCTCAGCCTCCAAAGTAGCTGGGACTGTAGGCACCTGCTACAATGCCTGGCTATATTTTTGTTGCAATTGTCAGTGTTGTTTAGCTGTTTAGCAATTGTCAGCCAGGTTTGAACCCTCCAGACTCAGTTTATGTGGCTGGTGCCATAACCACTGTGCTGCTGGTGCCAAGCCAAACTATCATTGTCTTTGACTGGGTTTGATATCAGATATTTTAAGTGTGTGCTTAAATTTATCATGTTAAATTAATAATCGCATTTCATGCATTTTGCTTGTCCAATGCCAGCACCCTAATCTGTACCCCTGGGCACCGCATGACAGTGTACAAACAGGTCATGTGTAAATGGTCCTTCTGTCTCTGACTCTTCATTGTTTTCCACTGTCCACATTTGATAACGATGTCGTGAAGAAAATGCTTACTTTTATGTCAGTGATTAAGCATTACATGTCAATTATACATGAGGAAAATCTGACCTACCGAGTCTCTTGATAAAACTGGCTTTGAAATAAAAATCAGAATCAAAAGTAATGGATTACTTTCACATTTGAGAGAAGAGAAGGGAAGTAACCCAATTCAGACAGTACAGGATGGAAAAGAGACGTCCCTCTATCTCCATGAGAACTTGCATCGTGTGGAGCACACAGCCAGTGAAATGCAGGTCAGTCACTAACTTCAACTTTATGTAGATGACTTCATTTAAGTCCCACAATGACCATTTTATAGATAATGAAACAAACTCAGAAAATTCATGCTCTCAGTCATTATGCCTCATTGTCCCCACATTTTTATTTTATTTATCCGAAAACCACTCCAATTGCCTGGTTGAGTTTTTTAAGAATCAACTCTTTGAAGATTTAATTTTCTTCATTTTTCTCTCCAATTTTTGGTCATTCAATTGAGTTTGAATAGTTAGTTTTCCAAGGACTCTGGGAGTCTGGTACATCATTCCTTAAAATAAAAGCAATAACCCGCTATTTTTTGTTGTGTTTTGTTGTTGTTGTTGTTGTTGAGACAGAGTCTCACTATGTTACCCTCAATAGAGTGCTGTAACATCACAGTTCACAGCAACCTCAAACTCTTGGGCTTAAGCAATTCTTTTGCCTCAGCCTCCCAAGTAGCTGGGACTACAGGTGCCTGCCACAACACCCAGCTATTTTCTTGTTGCAGTTGTCACTGTTCAGTTGGCCCGGGCTGGGCTAGAACCCACCAGCCTTGGTGCATGTGGCCAGTGCCCTGACCACTAAGCCTCTGGGCGCCAAGCCTATGCTACTCTTGACATATTATTCAATCTGACACTAGCCTTTAATGACTAGCGATGGACACATAAAATAAAAACAATAACTGTATATGTAGTATATGAAATTGTTTCACCTTTAAGGTTATCATACCATAATTGCTGGCCCAGAGTATTCATTCCATATTGTATTTGCTAAATCAATATCAAAAAACTGGTGAATAGTATAACTATTTCATACATGAACTTGTCTTTAAAAAAAAAATCAACCTTCAGACAGTTGTGAATTATAGTTTACCTTTAACTTCTCCTTTAGTCTGTCAGTGTACACCCACAAATGCACATAAAGGAGATGGACAAGTTTAAAGTTATAGAGATGATACTGACATATTACTCAGCATAAACCTGAGGTCATTTTATTTTTTCACGTATTACCATGTAGATATCAAAGTAATGACTTTACTTGCTGTTATTGTTTCTAATCAGATAAGAGAGTATGATTAAGAAAATAGAGTTGATCCATTACAGCACTATAGACTGGTGCTATTAGCCAACTTGCAGCCGTTCTCATAAAAATTATGCAATTTAAACTGGAATATACGAGCACCTGCTTCTATTAGAAACAAGAACCCTTTCTACTTCATAATATGCTCAATTACCTTTAGATTGATCCATGAATAAATTATAATCCAAATAGACTTCTTTACCTTAAAGCTTTGCTGGCTTAAGGTATCATTGTTGATTCATTATGTTGTCACTTCTCCATCGGCAATGTAATGCCTTTTATATCTGGATAGAGACAGTTTTAGTGTGAGATACTGTTATCTTTAAATGAGTAGGATTTAGCTTTTCTGGTGAGAACAAATTCATCAATGATGAATCCCTGGAGAAACTATTGAAACAAAAATCACACCATTTCTGAGCTTTGTTCAGTTCATCAGTTACAAAGCAGCTTTTGATGGTCCCGAAGAACTTTTCCTTTGTTTAAGAAATATGGCATGACGCTCAAAACCTCTTGCTTTGAGTTACCGCAGGCTACAACTTTTTCTGTAAGAAAAATAATGAATGAAGAGGAAAAGCTCCTGCTGCTGGCTCTGTCAGGTCCTGCTGCTTCTCCTCCTGCAATAGGAAATCAATTAACTATATGTTCGGGCAGAGATTTGAACTAAATGCTTTATTAATCATCCCTGATTGCATGCATGCACACATACACAGGGGCCACGTGGGCATCCGTCTTCACTCTGTGTTACCTTTGTTTCAGTTCTTTTTCCTTTTTCTTTCCTTTCCTTTCTTTATACAAGATCAGAACACAAATGTATGCCTAAATTTAGTATGTATAAAGGTTACCCTCTGGTGCAGGTGAGAACTGATTTTTTTTTTTATATTTTCACAATACTTAACTTTTAAAATGTTCAATACCCTAATGTCCTAGCACCCTATAAGGCACAAAATATAATTTTTAAAAAAATACTTAAATTTTTCAGATTTAATACCAGGTTGAATCTAATGGATCTACACTTAAGTGCACACGTGGAAGTAGAGATCAATGAAAATCAAGCTGGGGGGAGGGGAAGGGGGTGGGCAAATTCACACCTCTTGGCTATGGTGCACACCGTCGGGGCATGCTTGGCATCATCATCATCATCTAGGGTTTTTCAAATCTGATTATTATTATTCCTATTGTTACTACTGTTGTTGGAACAATTTGCAATCATTAGATGCTTTAAAATTTGCAGTCTGTAAAGTCTGTAAATAGAATACATGTACCCCCTAATGTTCTAAAATTTAAGAAAAAGAAAAAAGGATTAAAAACAATACAAAACAAAAAAGAAAAACTGGAAAAAAATTTCAATATTCATACTAATTAGAAAAACAAAAGACCTAGGGCAGCCTTGAAATTTTGAAAGCTGGTACTATCCCTTAGCCTCTGGGATCTTCACGTAGTGCTGAGAGTTACACACAAATGAACCCATTTTGATTTGGAGATGCCTGATGGAAGGTTAAGAAGGCAGCCACTGGTGATTTCTGTGCGTGTACCCTCAGTTAAAAGAAAAATTTGGTAGGTTTTCTTTTTCAGTCCATTGATTCTGCTAATCAATGAATAAAGAAAATTCTACGGGAATCCTTATATGAAGTTGAGAACTTTTCCTTAGGATTGATTATAAAAAATGAGCACATGAGATCTATAGCATTGTTAGCCACGAAAAGGCTGAATGATGTAATTTATATTTGGTAATCATGATCAACCATTGCAAAAAATTACAGAAAATATTAGGCTGTCTAATAAGATGTTTATTCAGGCTGTATTTCACTCAGTATCCAGGGTTTTTCAAATCTGATTAGTATTATTCCTATTGTTACAACCATTGTTGGAACAATTTGAAATCATTAGATGCTTTAAATTTTGCTACATCTGCTCTTTCCATTCAGATAAACAAAAATCTAAGAAGAAAAAGCCCTCTCCCGTGATCTATGTTTAAAAGAAAAATAGATTGAAATTTCCAGAAATGGTTTCCTTTGAGGAGCCTTTACAAAGCTCTTAGGTGAGATTTGATAGTTTGAGTAAACTGCAACCCAGTCAGGGGACCAGCGCGATGGTTCAGATTCTCCTGGAGCTTACTAACACCAAGGGTCTGCTAGAACCAGAGGTCATGTATGTCAACACTTCACCAATCTTGATAATCAAGGATATTAGATTAGGATTGAGGTGCCTTTGATAAATAAGAGAAGCGTGGGAGAGAGCGACATTCTGGCTAGATCTGTCTCATGGGGACATGCATGGTTCACCACTTTATGAGGTGTTATGCAGCCCCCTGGGGCGTGTCTTTGGCACCAAGTACAATCCTTAGCACCTCATCTGCCCCAGGAAAAGTCATTTCATTAGAGAACAATGCATTATCTTTTCTATATTAAGGGGGCTTACATGTGCAATCAGTATTGAGGATTTGTTTCACATTCTTATTTCATGCTTTTTACAAGCCAGCATCACTTGTTATGGGGTAAAATACATGGGCAATATTCTCTCCCTCCATCACATCAGTAAATAGTACTGCAACCATTAAATGCCATAATTTAGGGGAGCATTAAGATATAGCCATGAAGTATGGTTGTCATCTAACTGTATATAAATTAATTTGACGTTCATAACATTGTTTCCATTTACTTGACTTGTCGACATAATTATAGTGAATTGATAATGGAAGTAACAATCTTAGATATTTCCACATAAATATGTTCTTTGCTGATATAAATTTATAGCTGCAGTTTTCAGTTTGGCTTAATTGGAACATGGTTTAAGTTTCGTTTACCTACTCAACTGAGATCTCTAGAGGACCAGAGAACTCATTTTCCTGGGGCATTATGCAGCGTGCCAAATGGAGGCCAGTGTTTTAAAACAAATGTGATTTTTCATCGAAGTACTTGCTAGGTCAGAGATCAGGATGACCTTGGAGTGCTTGGAGTTTTCCAAACCTAGATTCAGCTAAATGAATGGGCTTTTATTCTGCAGGAGAGAGAGGGTGTTTTTGCAGTCTTATGAAAGAGACTTAGCAATTCCAGGTTACAGTTTGACATAAAACGTTTGGAATTCAGTGGTGCCGATCACCAGCAGTGTGTGCCCGTGAAAGTGAAGATCAAAGGTTATGGAAGATGGGAAGGACAAAGTGAAGAGGAAATAATCGTGGGATAATGAATGGTATGAGGGCATTTTCATGTTAACTTGAAACCACTTAGCATTTTTCCATGACGCCCAGGTAACTTTCTAAATGAACTTTGTAAGTACAATTGAATAACCTTGAGATTCAAACCTTCACGATGTGATTTTGAATACTGATGGAGTTTAAGCACTGTGATCCTTCCCCTGCTTTTCATTTCTATTTTTGCCTCCTTCATGCAAAATAAAATTTATTTTCTGTGCAGAGAAATCAATATTTTTACCATTCTGTGTTTCATCTGTTCCAGTAAATTGCAATCAACATTAGTTACAGTCTTTAAAGAGTTGTAGTAAGAATTCGAACACAATAAAATAGAGACACAGATTAGAACTTTGGAAAAGTACCTTTGCTATTGACAGAAGCATTTGTCAGGGACTACAGCTGTGTCTATATTGTGCTAAAAACCTGATGAAGGGGAAAAAAAGCATCAATAGGTTTCACCTTCTGTCTATACAAACCAAACAAATGGTTTAACTAATGGCTATTGTTTTAAGCGAAGGGATTTGGTTTGCCATTGTGAACTTTATTCTATTTGGAAATGTATTTTAATTAACGTTTGCATATCTAATACATACATGTTTGCTAAAAGCGTTGTGCTCTTGTGTTTTTTTTTTTTTATTGAATAATAGATGTGTACATTAATACTTCCATGGGGTACAGTGTGCTATTTTCTTTTTTTTTTTTTGAGACGGAGCCTCAAGCTATCCCCCTGGGTAGAGTGCCATGGCGTCACAGCTCATAACAACCTCCAACTCCTGGGCTCAAGCGAGTCTCCTGCCTCCGCCTCCCAAGTAGCTGGGGCCACAGGCGCCGGCCACAACGCCCGGCCATTTTTTGGTTGCAGCCATCGTTGTTTGGCGGGCCGGGGCTGGGGATTCGAACCCGCCACCTTAGGTGTACGTGGCTGGCGCCTTAGCAGTGTGCTATTTTCATATACAATTTGAAATATTTTCATCTAACTGGTTAACATAACCTTCATGTCATTTTCTTAGTTATTGTGTTAAGACATTTATATTCTTCATTGAGGAAGATTCACATGTACCCTTATAAGATGAACTATAGGCATGATCCCATCAATCGTCCTCCCTCCACCCATCCTCTCCCCTCCCTCTCCCCTCTCCCCCAATTCGTGGGCTATAATGTAGTTATAGCAAACTGAATGGGTTATACTACTAGACTAGTACTGCCAGAATGAGTGAAGTCTTTGTAACAATATCCCTGAACCACCTCTGGGCACACATTTATGTGTTGGTAATATTTATGTTTGTGTCCTCCCACTTTTCTCTTGCATGAATTAACACACTTTCTTATTTGTGTGTTTTTCTGTTAGAGACTGCCAAGTTTTGGACCTTATCTTGAGCAGCGCAAGAAAATCATCGCAGAGAACAAGATTAGACTGAAAGAACAAAATGCTGCTTTTTTGCCACTCGAGAGGAACTGTTATATCCCCAAAAAGCCTATTCCTGCCATCAAGGTAAAAATTAAGTCAAATATATAAGCATGGCTAGTGTACTGTTTACTTATAGTTTAAATGTGCGTTTACTGTTTAAATGAGTCACTAGTTTTGTTTTTAAAATGTACTGAAAGTTTTACAAATTCTGCCTGTGGTAAAAAATGCATTTAAATTATATGATACTATCTTTTATTTGCTTATTTTATATTTTTATTTATATACTGTATACCTTTTAGAGCACTGTGGGACATGCATGTCACAGAAAGTTTTGTCTATACTTAATATGTCAGAAGATATTAAGGGGAATTTTTTGTTGTCTTATAGTCACTGAAAAATCACTTTAATCCACAGTTAACTCCAAGAAGTCTCCTATTAGCCATGCAACCCAACTAAATTATCAACATGCAGTCAGCATCCGTATCAATATGGTATCTTACAGTTCGGAAAAACTGTCTTTGGTCTGACCTCTAGAAAGCCTGTGCCTTCATTTATTTGGGTGTCAGAAGATTATTTTCTGGGAAATGACAAAAATTACTATTAAAATGATATTACCTTTCTAGTTTTTTTTCCTGAAACTTTTTTTTTTTTAAGCAGTTTTTGGCCAGGGCTAGGTTTGAACCTACCGCTCCCGGTGTATGGGGCTGGTGACCTACTCCTTTGAGCCATAGGCGCCGCCCTCCTGAAACTTTTCATTTTAAAAGAAATGTAGATTCACACTTAAGCCCAAGAGTTTGAGGTTGCTGTGAGCTGTGATGCCACAGCACTCTACCCAGGGTGGCACAGTGAGATTCTGCCTCCAAAAGAGAAAAAGAAAGAAATGTAGATTCACATGCAGTTGTAAGAAATAATACCGAGAAGTCGGGCTTGGCGCCTGTGGCTCAATCAGCTAAGGCGCCAGCCACATACACCTAAGGTGGTGTGTTCGAATCCCCAGCCCGGGCCCACCAAACAACAATGATGGCTGCAACCAAAAAATGGCCGGGCGTTGTGGTGGGCGCCTGTGGTCCCAGCTACTTGGGAGGTGGAGGCAGAAGACTCACTTTAGCCCAGGAGTTGGAGGTTTCTGTGAGCTGTGATGCCATAGCACTCTACCCAGGGGGATAGCTTGAGGCTCCGTCTCAAAAAAAAAAAAAGAAAAGAAAAGAAAAAGAAATAATACCAAGAAGTCTTGTGGACCTTTTATCCAGTTTCCCCAATGGCAAAATGTTGTGAAACTACAGTGGAGTGTCCCAACCAGGACACTGACACAGACGCAATCTGCCCATCCTAGTCTTATTTCTCCAGTTTTCCTTCTACTGTGTGTGTGTGTGTCTGTCGGTCTGTCTGTATTTAGTTCTGTGCAGTTACGTCACACATGTGCATTCATGTGTCCATCATCACCAGGATCCCTCAGGTCGCCCTTTATAGCCCCACTGACTTTTCTCCTCCCATCCTTGAACATGGAATCATGTTAAAAGTACTAATGGAAAATAAAAAAGAGGAAGAAGGTATTGGATGACATTCTCTGTGAAATCACCGTCCGTGATATGTGGTTCGCAGTTTCTGAAATGTCTTCTTCCTCTAGTCACTGACAATCTACTCCCACATCTCCATTTTCTGTTTGAAGCATCAGCCGAAAAGCTTGCTCTTAGGTGCTCTCAAGTAAACCTCGCTGAAATGTATCTTTACTAGTCAGTCGGAACCCTTCAAAATTCCATTTGCCTAAGAGATAAAAAAATTATGTATCTCATGCTAAAAGCACTGGGTTTAGACTTGAGGTTGCAAAATTTCAGCGACATAGAGTTCTGGAAGGAAAAATGGAAGTGGCTGACCACAAGTCTACCAAGACTTCAGTGTCGAAATTCCAAATAAAATGAACACGTAGGACTTTTAACAGCATAATAACCCCGAATAGTCTCCTGAGCTATTCCTGTTAAATTATCTGTGTGCTACTGCTGAACAATGATGGGAATCAGAAGGCCTTCACCAGCCTTTCTCCCCTGTGTGATTCACGTATGATTTGGGGTTAAGTGAAAATTCTCCAAGATGTCTCTCTTCCTAATTAATTTGATTAAAGTTCTCTATCTCTAGGTATTTTTTCCTTATGTGCCAAAACTTCAAAAGAAAGATATTATTTATACCTGAAATAAAAGAAGTACAAAAATGAACTAATAAACTGGCCATATAACCAAAACAAAACAAACAAATCTATTGGTTCAATTAAAGCTGATAGAGCATTAATCCAAAAAATTAACAAACTCGGAAGAGTTAAATAAGCCAAAGAAATGTGAAAGTCTGGAAAGAGGTAAAGATATTTGAAAATATCAAGGAAAGATAAAGAGTCTTACTAAAATAGTACAGGGTTACATTCCTCTCCTAAGTTATAACACTTTGGAGGTTACCCAGCATGAAGTATCCTTGGTGATACATGTTACATTGGCTTCAAGACATTGTAGACACCGTCTTACCAGCATCTTAGACCACATCAGTGCTGACACGGTAAGGGACAGTTGTGTAGATTTTTCCAGTGTCCAGTGGGTTTTTTCACTAACTCGGCCTTCCCCCCAGGCTTTCCAAACTCATCCTCCCTGTTGTCATTTCTGTCAGGAAGCAAAATAGTGGCAGATAATGGAGTTTGGGGACAGGGAGACATGGCTATTGTTTATCAATTCAATCATCTCTTTAGGAAAATGAGGGATTACATTTGTTAGAACAAATGACCACTCATTTTATCTCTCTTTCTACAAGGCTTTAGGAGGTGTGGAGCTAGAATATGTTATAGAGGAAGAAAGAATTGATTCAGGTCTGTTCTTATCCCCAGAGATATCCATGGGTCCATTGTCGAATGACCCCTGATCTCTAGACCATGGTCTAGTCACTAATGGTGAAATATTATATATGCACAGATATATAATATATTTATGTATGTAGGTATATGATAGCATTTTAAAAATTATAGCAGTCATTCCCTATTAAGAGCCACTTCCACTCATATTTTAATAAGACTTTCCCAAGTGGGAAAGTTCATTTCCTGAAAATACCCATGGAAATATGTGGTAACTAATAGCTCTAATAAGCCTACCCTGTTCCAAACATTACACATGTTATATTTAATACTCACAAATACCTGAAATAAGTTCTCTCTTTATTTATCTTCATTTTAAAGATGAGAAAATTGAAGAGCAAAGAGAGATTAATTAATTTGATCAAGTCAGATAGTAAACAAGTAGTAAGGTGGGGAATGGAGGTGGATTGAGGATTGCTGGTTTAGGGGATTCAAAAGATTGACTCATAATAGGGAATAATTAGAGGAACGTGGCTTATTTCTAGAAAATGAAATAGGCCTAAGGATAGCGTAGCTCATGGAAGATAAGGGCATCGACATGGAACTAAAAGAAGATCATTAGTCAGAGAATTGAGGGACATAAGAGTTTTGTCACATTTGTCCTGACAATCTCTTGATTTAGAATGAATGAATATCTAATAAAAGACCTACAAAATCAATCTCCTGGATGAGGAAGTCTCTCCTTTCCTTCTTCCCTCTCTTTCTTCTATAGTTATATTTGTTTTATTTCATCTTTGTTCCAATGTTAAAAGCATGAGCACTAATATATTAGCAAAAATTACCCATATTCCTACTACCTAGCCTTAACCACTGTTAAAATTTAGATTTATAAAACTCTAGGTCTTTTTCTATACCTAAGTATAATATTTTAAAACAAATATAAAATACTGATTCTCCTATGCAATTTTTACATAAAAATGTCATAGCAATGTATGTGTTTTATACCATTTTAAAGGTTTTATAGTATTTCATAATACTATGACATTTTGGGTTGTTGAGATTTTAGGCTGAAATGTTAGGTTGTGTTTAGAATTTTAAGCAAATAATGCTATTATAAATATCTTATATATTTATCATATAAGATATTATATATATAATAAAATTATTATTACATTTATAAATATTATACAGAAAAATGTGTGTGTATCTCTGAGGAGAAATTGTTTTTTCTGAGGAGAAATTGTCAGTAGTGAAATTTTAGAGTTTTTGCTATATATTGCCAAACTGTTCTCCAGGAAGAGTGTAGAAATTTATATTCCTGCCACAAAAATGTAAGGCAGAGTCCATTTTCTTTTTTTTTTTTTTTCATTTTCTTATATATTTATTAACAACAAATATCTTTTTTTAAGTTTTAGCTGTGTGGTAGACAAATTTTTTTTTTTAATTTTGAATATGTAAGTACTAGTGATATTGTGGCATTTTAAAAATATATTTATAGCCATTTATTCTTCTGTGAACTTGCCATTCACTTCTTTTGACATATATTCTGCTAGAGAACTTCTCTTTGTCCTACATATTTTTATACATTTCTCATAGCATTTAAAAAATAAGAGTACTGGCTCGGCGCCTGTGGCTCAATCGGCTAAGGCGCCAGCCATGTACACCTAAGGTGGCAGGTTCAAATCCCCAGCCCAGGCCCGCCAAACAACAATGATGGCTGCAACCAAAAAATGGCCGGGTGTTGTGGCGGGCATCTGTGGTCCCAGCTACTTGGGAGGCTGGGGCGGGAGACTCGCTTGAGCCCAGGAGTTGGAGGTTGCTGTGAGCTGTGATGCCATAGCACTCTACCCAGGGGGAGACCTTGAGGCTCTGTCTCAAAAAAAGAAAAGCCAGTGACAGTTTGGTGGCAGTATAATATACTAGTGCTTATAAAAGTGTTAAAAAAAAAAAAAAAAGCAAGGAGCACTGTATACTCACAGTGTCTGAAAGTACATGAAAAGGTCCAGAGGAGACCTGTTTAGGTTGGTGTTAGGAGCAGCAGGTAAGAGAATAGGTTATTTTGTGTTACTACCAAAGCCATTGCATAAAAAGATTATTGAATACCTTGAAATTGTATGCTCATGATTCACTGATGTGAGGACGATTCTAGGCTCTGAATTCTAGAGAACATATTATTAGTGCACATTTTCAATGCAAGTTCTTGGCTCTACATTAGAATTTCCTGATGAAGATTTAAAAAATCCCAATACCCAAGCTATCCTTTAGACTAGTTGACTCAGAATCGCTGGGTACCAGACACTGACTATACCTCCTCTGCTGGTGCTTCTCTGTAGCCAAGTTGGACACGGCGATGCTGGACTGGCGGATTGCAGGAATGTCGTGTGGCATGTTCACCCAAACTAGGGCATGAGATGCTGACCATATAAAATTCTGTCTAGTAACACGCGGCCCAGACACTGACTCACTTTCTAAGAGAAGTTTTGAGGAATGGAGTGTTATTTGCCTGTGAATCCTGTTACCAAAGTTGTGTAATAGTGAAGCGTTGTTTTGTTTGATTCATTTCCCTTCCCACAAGACTCTGGCTGGAACTTTGTTTTCCCTTTTGGCCAGCCAGACTTCTGCAGACTTGTTATTTTCTCCGTGCTGGATCCCTGCTTTATGTCTGACCGGAGGAAAGTGACAGTTCCTGAGTCATGGCTACTTGGTCTCCTTGGCCTCTCAGTGATTTCCCTGGGAGTCTCGTATCCTCCCTAACCTTGTGGTTGCTATGGCTTGATGAATTTTGCCATGAATGAGAAAAGGATCATCATTGGATATGTCAAAATGTAGACTTGTTTTTCTGTTGCTTAAATGAGTTGTGGTTTTTGCTGAACAACTTCCTACTGTAGAAGAGTCTGTTTCACACAGAGGCGTCCAGCTGTGAGGCCCAAAGCTCTCCATGAATGCTGATCTAAGAGTTGTCTTGGGCCACACATTAAATGCACAAACACTAACGTAAGCTGATGAGCAAAAGAAAGGGTCTATGATTTCCGCGATATCTGACACCACAGATAAACATTCATAGCCAGCTGCAGGCCATGGTTGTACACCCCTAACTGCAACATAGGTGTTATTTCTTGAGTATCTGTGATGTGTCAGTGTGACAGGTGCTTAGGGTATGAAGATTAAAGACAGGCTCCCTCATAGATGACTTGGTGAGATGACCAAGTGCTGTGATGGAGGGATGTATGAACTGCTGTGATGATTTGTAGAGAGGGCACCTATCCAGACATGGGGAAGGGGGGGGCCAGGGAGGTCCCCGAGGGCCAGGCCGTGTCTGATGTGTCTTTGTATTGTTAGGCCCAGAACAGTAAGTGAATTCTCTTAATGTTTGGTGTTAAACACAGGCTACATCGAGCCTTCTTTGCCTTGACAACAGGTGTGAATTAGCCTCACAGAGAAGAAAGATGGGTGGGAGGAGAGTGGAAGTCCAGGGCCTGTGAGTCTAGAGGAGAGCGCGTGCTCAGAGGTGTGGGTGAGGGTGGCTCAACCACCTGTGCTGGAGGGTGACTGCAGAGCCGGTTCACAGCGGTGGTGAGAGAGAGTGCGGAGGGGTCCGATTGTGCCGGATTTCATAACTGAGACTAAGGAGCTTTCATTTCTCTGGAATATGATGGGTCCCATTCAGGAGATTTAGGTCCCATTCATGTCAATTTAGGGAATTGACATGATCATATATGCCTTCCAGAGAAATCATTTTGGAAGAACAGGAGTGAGATGGGGCAGAGAAACTTATAAGGAGTGATCGTGACATCTCATAGGAAGCAGTGATGGGCACTTAGAACCATTTAGAAATAAAAAGAAACTCAAATGCTAACCTTGTACCACACAGCAAAATAAAATTTAGAAGCACTAAAGGTGTCAATGTAAAAACAAAATAGTAGAGAGAAAGTAGAGGAGAATTTTTTTTTTTTATCTTGGAGATTGAAAAGACTTTTTTTTTTTTTGACAGTGTCTTTATCACCCAGGCTGGAGTACAGTAGCTGGACCATAGCTCATCTATAGCCCCAAACTCCTGCCTCACTCTCTCTAGTAGCTGGGACTATGGGCACCTGTCACCATGCCCAGCTAATGTTTAAAAAAAAATTTGGAGAGATACGGTCTTTCTGTAGATTTTCCCAGGCTGGTCACAAACTCAAGAGGACCTTTTTAAGCGTGAGATCAAAGGACCAAATATAACAACACAAATAAGTATTTGTGCATACTGTGCTAAGTGGTAGAGAAATGTGCATTAATAGGGCTGACCTGTCTTTTAAGAGTTTAAGATATAGAGAAAAATAAGGAGACAAAATATTCCACATGCCTTGGGCTAAGAGCTGTGCTGGAGTGAAGGAAGTGACTCAGCTGGAATCTATAGGATGAACTGCCACGGTTTGCTTGGAAGTAGACAGGAGAGGCGTGGCAAGGCAGAAAATGAGCCAAATCTTGATGTCGGATCTATCAGGTGGTTGAAGCATTTTAGATAGAGGGCACAGATATGCAAGGGGGGAAAGGGTTAATTTGGTACAAGGTGGATAGGGAAGACATGAGCACAAGAAGTGCTGAAGGTGAGAGTAGAGATGAAGATGAGAGGAAGACACAAGGGGTCTTAGTAGTCCAGGCCGTCCAGTAGAACTTTCCATGACAGGGGAGATGCCCATGAGCCACACGTGGCTGTCAAGCATGTGAGACATGCCTAGTGCAACTGAGGAGCTGAACTTTTAATTTATATCTAGTGGTAAACAAATTTAAAGAACTACAGCGGCTGGTGGCTATCATAATGGCCAGTGAAACTACAGACAATACGGGGTCGTCGAGAATTTCTTTGTAGGGAAATAGTATAAAAAGAAATCATATTGTAGAAAGATGACTCTGGTAGGCAGGAAGAAAATCAGGATTTCCTGAGAGCTGCTGCTTCAGTGCTGGGTGGTGTTCTAAGTATTGAGTCATTTGATTCTCACAACTTCAGGATGGAGGGGCCGTGGTGACAAGAAAACTGAATCTCCGAAAGAAGGCATTCGTCCAAGGTTACAAAGTCAGCAAATGAGAGAATTTTTAAATTTAACTTCCCATTCCTGGCAATGTTTTTATTAATTTTAATTTTTAGGTTCCCAGTAAAATCGAATGAAAAGTACACAGAGTTCCCATACACTCGTGTTCTCACACATGCGGAATCTCCCCTATTGGTAACATCCTGCCCCGCAGTGGTACATTAGTTACAACTGATAAACCCATAATGATACATCATCACCCAGAGATCAGAGTTTAGATTAAGGTTCATTCTTAATCTGTACATTCAATTGGTTCAAAAAGTCCGTATGACACGTAGCCATCATCATGTACTATTATACAGACAGTTCCACTGCTCTAAAATCCCCTGCACTCTGCCTATTCATCCTCTGCGGCCCCCCAGACCCTGGCAAGCATCATCTCTATACTGTCCCCACAGGTTTGCCTTTTCCAGAATGTCATGTAGTCGGAATCCTATCATAGGCACGCTTTCAGATTGGTTTCTTTTACTAAATAATATGCATATTTAAGTTACCTTCCTATCTTTTCATGGCTTGATAGTTCATTTCTTTTTAATGCTGAATACTATTCCAGTGTCTAGATGTACCACAGTTGATCCACTCATCTACTGAAGGGCGTCTGGGTTACTTACAGGTTTTGGCAGTTATGAATAAAGTTGTTCTGGGTATCTGTGCACAGGTTTTTGTGTGGACACAGTTTTCAGTTCCTTTGGGTAAATACCAAGGAGTGCAGTTGCTGGTTTATGTGGTTAGAGTATGTTAACTTTTGTAAAAACTGCCACAGCCTTCCACAGAGGATACCATTTTGCAGTCCCACCAGCAATGAATAAAAGTTTCTGTTTTTGCTCATCCTGATAAGTATTTGGTGTTGCCAGTGCTTTGGATTTTGGTCACTAACCAATTGAAGAGATACCTCCTTGTCTTAATTTGCAGTTTCCTAAGGACATGTGGCGCTAAGCATCTTTTCCTATGTTTGTTTGCCATCTGCTTATCCTTTTTTGTCAGGAGTCTTATTCAGGTGTTTTGCCCATTTTTTAACTGAGTTGTTGAATTACTTATTCATATTTTGTATGTGAGGTAAACTTAAGAGGATCACCTTGTTAGAAAAGATTTAAAAAAAGCATCCCCTGATAGCCCACCTGGGAGCTGACCTGGTCGCAGCTGAGCCGTGGTGTTCTCACATTGAACATAAGCAACTTGACCACATGGCCATGTTAGACATCTTATGACTGACCACTTTTACAAAGCCACTTTATGACTGTGATGATATGTGGCACAAACAGGACCACTCTGTAATCATGCCTAAACACAGACAAACGCAAGGTCCTGGTGCAAACCACAAAACAACTAACGTCCCCCTCTCCATGTAAACATGATTACTGTTGCTTTTTTACCAATTGAAGATTTAGCCTCACTTCGTTCCTAATGCCTTCTGGATAAAGATTACGATGCTCAGGAGTAAAATTGCCCCTGCCTTTTGTGATAAGGCCTCAATCCAAAAGCAAACTACCTTTTTCTGAAATCTCCCAAATAGGACTAGGGGATTTCCCAGAGTGCAGAGCTTCTAAAAACTAGAAAGTTCCTGGGCAAACCTGACTGCCCTGTTCCCCTGTTTTAACCAGCCCCTCTTACTGCGATGCCTCCCAGGTCCCTGTAGTGTTTGGTCTCCCTTGTTGAGACCGCTCCAGTAAACCTAACCTTATTTAACTGCAGCTTGGTCCTGGTGGTCTTTGGTGATGGGCAAAGATCAATCAACAAAATCAAAGCAACACAAATACTATGGCAGTGATTTTAGTAGGTCACTCCTCAGTAGTGTTTGAAATGATGAATTGACCTCCAGCGAGAAAAGGTGAAAAAAATTGCATAACTGATGGGGAAGCCAGGTACCATAATGAATCTTAGCATAAAAGAAAAATGTCCAGAAAATATTGTGATGCCATGATGGGAAGGCTTTGTTTTGTTGTCTTTGTAACAGTTTCCTTTCCTGTCTGTCTCTCAGGGATCATGTCGGACCACCAGTTTGGTAACCAGTTCATGTGCAGTGTAGTGGCCTCCCACGTGAGTCACCTGCCCACAACCAACCTCAGCTTTGTCTGGATTGCTCCCCCTGCGGGCACAGGCTGTGTGAATTTCATGTAAGTACCCAGGTGTCTGTGACCACGCACAGAAGGAAGATACTTATTAGCCTCTCTTGGGGTTACATATGGGGTGACTGCTTAATTATTTTGACAGATTGAATTAAAGCAACTAATATTAGTATATTAAAAGACATCGAAACGTTTTTTTTTTCATGTAACTTGTTTTTGCATATTTATTTGTACCTCCAATGTCCTGCACTGGATTTTAGCTGACAAAAACAAGACAAGATAAAATTAAGTGGTTGGGGTGGGGGTGGTGGAGAATAAAGAGAAGTTGCTCAAAGGGTGCCAAGCTTCAGTGAAGAGAAGTAAGTTTGGAGAATATCGCATAGCTTGGTAACTATAGTTGATGATATTGTATTATGTATTTCAAAATACCAAAAGAAAAGGTTTTAATGTTCTCATCACACACAAAAAAGAATAAGTATATGAAGCAAAGGATATGTTAATTTGGTTGATTTACTCATTCTGCAGTGTAAACATAGGTAAAAAAAAATCCCATTGTACTCTTTATCTATAATTATTACTTGTCAATTTTAAAAGATATATATAATTGAAGAAATCAGAGCAATTAGAAAATGGATGTTCAGAAAATAAGAGGAAAAAAGGTACAAAGAATGCTACAAGGCTTCATCCACTTTGTGAAAGAAGACCACAAATTTAGTCTTGACCTTGCTGGCCACCAATGCCAGTTAGGAAATGTGATCAGTCAGGAGGTTCATGGTTGGCCAGAAGTTAGGTGCTCTGTAGCAACTAACGACCGTCTCCTGTGCTTCATTAGGGGATGTAGTAAGCCATGCCCTCAAGAGCAGCCCTAGATAAACTCGGCACCCTGGCTGCAAGGCTGTGACTTGTAACATCTCTCAATACAGACTGTCTCCCGCCCCTGCCCCAGAGTCAACACTCCTCATCCTTCTTACTCAGCTTTTCTTCATATCTTTTTCTTCTAACACATGATAGTCTTCATTTAATTATGTGCATTGCTAATCATTTGTTTCTTCCCAGTAAAATGCAAGTTCCTTGAAAGAGCGAATTTGTTCTGTTTTGTTCTCTGATTTGCCTCCTCTGTCCCTGGCACACAGTAAGCAGCTACTGTTGGTTTGATGGATGGGTTTGACAGATGGGTAGGCCAGTGGTAGGAAATCTAAGGCACTTCAGAAGCAGCTATTCTATGGGAAGCCAAGTAAAATAAGCTGGAAGGCATCTGGAGTGGTTTTCTCCCCCAGTCTCCTGTGCAGACAACAAAATCCTATAAATCTTGTGTACTTCAAATTCACCATGCCTTTTCTTCCCTTTTGATAACACACAGTTCAGAGTCCGGGGTTTTATGGCTACCACATCACTGATTATATGCTCTCTCTGCCTGTCCTCTGGGCTGCCAGCATCACATTCAGCCCAAATAGCTGGTTGACGTTCAATCCCATCATTTTTCTCCCTCAGAAAGTTTTTTATATCTAAACCTTTTCTTTCCTGTACTTCTTGCTAAGATGACTGCAGTAGCTTTCCAAATGACTTGCTTACCTCCAAACTATTTTTCCTCTAGTCCATCCTACATTTTTGCTGCCCAGTTAACCTTCTGAAGGTGCAACCCTGATTTCTCACAACTTGGCTAAGCTTAAAACTCCCTTTTGAATACCAGACCTTTGGCATGGGTTAGAAGGCTCTTACCGGTACTGCCATCATCTATCATCTTCTCTCTGATGCCCTAGAGCATACACCTCCTGATAAAGCACAAACTGTCAGGACCTCCCACAGTTCCCTACAGATTCTGTGACTTTCCGTCTTTCTCCTTTCAATTCTCTTGGCCTAGAATGCTTGTGTGTGTGTGTGTGTGTGTCAATTCCAATTGTTAAAATCGTACCTATTTTTCCATACCTGGAGGCTGAGGCAAGAGAATCACTTGAGCCCAAGAGTTTGAGGTTGCTGTGAGCTATGACGTCACAGTACTCTCCTGAGGATGACAAAGCAAGACTGTGTCACAAAAAAGAAAAAATAAATAAAAATACCAACTCTTCTAGAAAACTTGCCATGGTATCAACAACAAAAGTGATGTGTATTGTCACATTTTGCTTGTTACTTTATTATGGTGGTGATTATATTTTCCTATAGACTTAAGTCAATTGCCTTTTCAGTTAGGTCAGATTGTACCAGGAGAGATTTTTATTAGTTTTTGAATCTCCCGTAGTTGATACAGTGTCTCATACACAAATACAAACATTAGGGAAAATGTCCCCTGAATTGTACGAGGTGTTGTCACTCCCTTAGTGTAACATGCTTCCTCTTACTCACTTTGGTGCTTGAAAAGCTAATTTAAATTATTGCCATACATAACTTCTTAATTTTAAGTAAAAATGGATTTTTTGAAAGATAAAGTAAATCTATGTCAACAATATAGAATCCTCTATTCTCCTCCCAAATGGATGTAGGTTTTTATTTAAATCTGTTTAAAAATGATATTTGATGGCTTCTGATCTGTTTCGGGGATATAAAGCATTTTTTCTCAGCAATAACATAGGTATTTTAAGTTTTAACTTTACGGTTTTCTTAGCAGTTGGTCAGTAAAATGTAGTTTGGACAGAAGTAATTTTTACTGACTACAAAGAAGTTTGTCCCCCCTCAGTTGTATTTCCCAATAAAATTTTGATGATACAGTTTGTATTTTTTATCATTCTTGACAAATAGGTTTAAGTTTGTGATTGTAAGGCAGGACAGTGTTGAATGTTCAGCTGCTTCCTACCTGGGCAAGGTGCTTTTATTGATCTCTTTCCTAATTGGTTTGTGAGAGAGTACAGGAAAAGTGAGGACTGATCATGGACGCTGAAGCAATATGTGCTTAAAATATTCTTAATTAAAATCGTGCAATTTCTCACTTTTATTCCTGGTCAGTACTTACTGTGTTCAGAATTAGATGTAGGACTTAGTATTTGTAATTAGTAAGTGCTCAGCAATACTTGAAGGGGATTGCTAATATTTAACCTTAGTTTTATGTAATAAAGAAAAACAAAATAATATAAAAACCTGTGGCATTTGAAAGTAAATAGACCATAATTGCCTTTTCTTATTAACCTCAGAAATTAACTTGTTCACTTTTTAAGGAGGGGGAAGGATTCTTTCTTAGATATTAAACTTCAGCTGTACTTAAATGCTTTTACGATATATTCTAGATGATTTTCCTATCATTAGTTAACTTTTATTGTTATTTTTTAAACATACTTGTTTTCTTTTTCTAATTGGATTTTAAATCCCCCAAGGTCAGGGTCTGTGTGTGTAGTATTTTTATATACCTAACAGTTTCTAACATTGAACTATAAATGTTATAGACAATAAAAAGTACTCAGTAAATATTCTTAATAGGTAATGATCATATTATACTTTATTGATTCTAATATACGGATTTTTTTTATATTATGGAATCAAACTAGAAGCAGAGCTGCATTTTACATTTGATGGCATCCTATAGTTATAATTGGCAACAGTTGCTTTTTTTCTTACTATCTTACTATTGATGGTGTGTTGTATTTGAAAAAATCCAGCAACTAACCTTTATCATTTTTCCATGTATGTGGTCTTTATACAGCTGGCAACAGAATTGACACCACACCCAATTCTGTAATCACTTATTAGTAATTAATGTATGGCGTAAACTCTGATTTGAAAACCCAGTTACCTATTTAAAATCCTTTTTTAAAAAAATTCTATGCCAAGCATCATGGAACATTTGGACTGAAATTCAAGACAATTATATGTATGCTGAGTGTGCCTTTCCCAGTGACGAGTTAAGTGGCAGACTGTCTGAATAAACCATGTTTTATTGGTAAACCACTTAACCACATAGTCATTGGGCTGTCTGTTTATTGACTTTCTTGTTAAAAATAATCAAGTGAGAGGACACCCAGAGGATAAAATGCTGGCTGTACTGGTGCAGATGCAGAAAACAGGCTGGAGTTATCAATATTTTTATGGTACCTGTTGATAACATTTATATTTTAAGTGACAGTTTTACTTGGATTTGCTTAGTATCTAGATCTCATGGAAGTATATATTGGAGTTTGTCTTTACTTTTATATTTGATTACAGTCTTTAGTGACTAGCAAACCTCAAGTTAATAAAAGAGGCACTAAAGTATCCAAACTTCTGGATATAAATCCTCTCCCCTCAAAAAGTCCCCAGGAGGGGAGAGAAAGAGAGAGGGAGGCAGGGAAAGGGGGGAAATGGAAGAGGAAGAGGAGGGAGGGGGCAAAGGTAGGGACAGAAGGGAGAAAGGAAGGAAGAAGGGAGAAAGGAAAGAAGGAAGGAAGGATGGAAGGGGCTGACAGTGAGAAGGCACTAGGGAAAGGGAGTTGTAAAATGACAACTACGATATTAATGATGTTTTTGAAAATTTGCACCAACAGCTGTTCTAAGTGGTTTACCTCTTTTAATCCATTTAATTCTCACAGTGATTCTATAAAACAGGTACTGTTATTATCTCAGTTTGCAGGTGAGGGAATTCAAGGGCAAAGATGTAATATAGAGGTATTTACCTAGTGAATGACACAATCTGGTTTTAAAGCAGGCGATTTTTGCTACTTCATTATAGTGCCCTTAAAATAATGACTTGTCTATTTTGTTGTGTTTATTTTATTGTATGTATAAAATACATACGATATTGGTACAATGGAAATTAAATAGCATTTCCAGTGTTAGAGAATCGGTAACTTTTTAAGGCAGCCAACTTATGTTTTCTATCTACATTTTGAAATCTGTTTTTATATGGGATATAATATTATAATGTATTTGAATATTGAAAGGCACTACTGTAAAATTGTGACACATGGAGAACACGTCAAATTAACGTTTCATACATGAGTTTGATCTTGATATGTATGATCTAGGTCCATTCTTTGGATGTTGATTATATGCTATCCCTTGACACAAGGGTAGTTCATGGAGAACATGTGAATTAGAGGCAAAATTCATCACTTAGATTTAGGATCAACTGACTAGAGATGCTGTCATAATTTTAGAATAAAAATGGAACATTGAAGAGAGTCAGATTTGAACCTACGTTGGTGATAAAACTTAACCTCATCCAAGTTTCCTCAAAACTGAAAACAGAATGAGCCAAATGGTTTTCTGTTTAAGATACAGAGCATTGACAAAGAAGGAACTCGGGTTAGCAAAGAGGAAAACAGGGCAGTATTTGAACATTCGATATTTTAAAATATCTCCTACCTGGAGGGATCATTTTTTTAAAGTACACTAAACAAGAAGACAAAAACAACCACTTAAAAATTGAAGACGCAGCAGTTTCTGAACACTTATGGATTCAGAGTAACATACATGAGGAGTTCTGAAGTGCTGTTTCAAGTGTATCTCAGATGCCTTTAATTTTTGATGAAAGTCATTCCAGTCTGTCTGGGGGATTCTTCAGAAAAGATAGTACAGTTGCCCACTTATTCCTATCAGAAGAGAACATTACAGATGTATTTGCCTCGTTACTTAAACATTTGGAGTAAGACTGGGGACTCGCCCATGGCTACGCGTACTGGGAGTGCATTCATAAGTAGAGATGAGGATGCTAACAGTTGATACATACAAATGTTATTTTACTTTTTGGATTATACATAGCTTACTACAAAAATAAATTACTTCTTGTGTAAGCCTGAAAGGAGTGTATCATCCATATTGTAAAATAAAACCAGATAGGCTGTTTCCCAAAGCTAGAATTTCATCCGTCCCTTAAATAATAAGTCTGTTACTTTTTTCTGATGGTCTAGTTTCCTTTTTTTAACAAACATTTCCCAACTTGAGACAATGATTTCAGGGCTGCTCAAAAACATACCTCTGAATGACAAGATAAAAAAATATTATCTATCTGTAATGGTAAATAGCTAGGAGCCTAACTGATAGTTCTCACTTCCCCTTACGTCTCTGCTTTTCATCAAAGTTAAACAACCAATTAGGCTTGGACAAGGAGCAGTCTAAGGACTGATGTGTGTTCCTTTGTATCAACACTTTGGCAAATGAGATCAGGATGCTTGCTGGGATTTATTTTTAATTTTAGGAAGTGTGGTTGGGATAAAATATGCCCATAAGTCCCCCAGAAGACTTGAAGAAATTCTTTTTGTAATATTAACTAACAACATATTTATTTTCATTTAATAGTGATTCTTTTGGGAAAGAAACTATTCCTTTGATTTTCTCTTTCTCTTTTCTCCCTTCCTGGGTCTCCTCTTTCTAGGAAGTCACAGTGTGAACAATCTGTTGGAGTCTACACTAGGAAACTTCTTTGCACCAAAATCATAAGGCAATCAGGGAGGCTGAACTGCCTTACAATGGGAAAATTTTCTATTCTAGTAATAAAATGTTTTTAACCAAGTTCCCAAGATGGACTTTCTTCTCTGGAATTCTATCCCATGGCAAATAGCTGTGTTAGTGAATTTGTTCTTCTGTAAAAAATCTGTTTCCCTTCTCCTTTGTAGACCAAAATGTTAGTTTTTCCTAATGTTGGCTCTAGAAGGAAAAAAAACAAACTCTGGGAAAGCCACCTCTTTCCTTCCTCCTTTCCTCTCATGTAATCTTGTGAGAACTCAAGGAGGGCCCTCAAGTAAGTTTGGAATCCACAAAATGCTCCTTATTGCAAGGCTTTGTGGTCTGGATGGAATTATTACAGTCCTTGGCACTTCTTATTTGGAACCACATGGAACGTTTGTGAAAGTAAAAGGACCAAAGTCAGTACATCTAAAAATTTTATGTGTTACAATTATTAGAAATTCTCTAAATCCAATAGAAACTTTCAAGCAGAGACGTACAAGCAGAGATTTGGATTATTTTTCTATTACTAGAGTTGATTAAACCAATTGTAGCAGCCCTAATTGTGAAATTTTCCAAATTTCCTACACAGTCAAAAATAGCAATGACAAACATGTCCAAGACATAGGTGAATAAGTTTTTCTCACGGCTGCAACAGCTCCATGGTTTGCCAATATAGTTACTTGGGTAATATGTACTAGCAACAGCATATTATTAAGCTCCAATTTCACCTGTGGTCCCTTAATTTCCTTAAATTTTTGAATGTTAAGGCATTGTTACAAACATGAAATAAGGTTTGACTGTTTCTTTCAGATAAAATTTGTGGAAGAACTTATTTTGTCCTCTGTGACTTAATTTGTATATACATGTGCGTATGTGCCCCCACACACTCATGTGTATGTATATATACACATATACATGTATGTATACACATTTGCATACCTATTGTCTTGGTCTATTTTGTGCTGCTGGAAAAGAATACCTGAGACTATAGAGACGATAGAAATTTAAGAGAAATTTAAAAGAATACCTGAGACTACCTGAGATGATAGAAATATATTTGTCTAATTCTGGAGACCCGGGAGTTCAAGTCTGAGGGTGCCTCGGTGAAGGCATTCTTGCTGTGTTATAACATGCACATATGGCATACACACATACTTTAAAATTTATTTAGAGCTGTTTTTTCTGAACTTTAATTACTAAGCCATGTGAGGCGATGTAAGTTTAAATTAATTTAAATAAAATAAAGTAAAATAAGTTCCTCACTGTGACTTTACATTATTAATTTCTGCAGAACACCAAGTTAAGAAATTAACATCTAACAGAGGTTTTAGAAGGAGAGAAAAGAATAAGAAGAGGCACATGTGAAGAGATGATGGTGGAGAATTTACTAGGACTAAAGAAGAAGATGTAAATAAAATAAATTAGCACTAATACAGATTATAGTAAACCATCAGAATTTCAACAACAGAGAAAATGTCAAAGGCAACCAAAGAAAAAAGATTACCTATAATTTAGTCCTGCAGTGGTCTTCTCATCAGCAATAAGAGATGCCAAATAGTTGCTGGAACAGCAGCAATGAAACAAGGTCTTCAAAGTTGGTGAGGGAAAACAATTGCTGTCCTAGAATTCCATACTTACATAAAGTATTAATCAAGTGTGAAAACAAAATAAAAAAATTTTTTTAAATACAGTTTGGTATTTTTACCACATACAAATCATGTTATAGCAAGCTTTTAAAGGGTGTGCTTCAGTAAAAAGAAAAACTGAGGAGAAAGATAAAGATGTAAGAAATTATGGTGTAGTATAATAATTAATGGTGAGCAAAGATACTTAGAAGCTCTAAGCATTGATGTAAAATTTAATTTATGTATTAAACATAAATTTTAGAATAGAATTTCAAGGCAATATATAACTAATATTCTAAGCAACAGTCATGTATAAGTTGGAGGAAGGAGGAAGAGTATTAAGGTTTTTTAATGTCATCAAATTCTTTTGCAAGAAGGTTGTAAGCTTAGTTAAGGATGATTGTTAAAGACATAAATGTAAAGAACAGAAATAACATTATAACTCCCAGATTAGGGAGAGGATGAAGAAAGGAATGAAGAACATTTAGTTAATCCATTGGAAGAAAGGAAAAAGGCAAATTTAAAAAAAATCATAGAATTATAAGATATAAGATAGTACTAATAAGTCTAAATGAATCAGTAATTACAATAAATATAAACAGATTAGATTTACCATTTGAAAAACTGACTAGTAGAATGAAAGTTCAAAAATCCAACAATGTGATGCTTCCAAGAGACAAATCTAAATGTATTGGCACAAAAATGTTGAGAGTAAACAGATGGAAAAAGATATGCCAGGCAAATGCTTACCAAAAGTGGTGTCACTATATTAATATCAGACAAAATGAATGAAACTTAGTATTATGAAGGATAAAAGGATAATTACCTAAGTACAAAATAATTTGTAGATAGACAAAGCTAAAAGAAACATGCAAAACTGAATACTGCCTTTGAGGTAGCACAATACTGAATGTTTATTTCTAATAATGTATTTTTTTTTTTGAGATAGAGTTTCACTATGTTGCCCTGGGTAGAGTGCTGTGGCATCACAGCTCACAGCAACCTTAAACTCTAGGGCTTACGTGATTCTCTTGCCTTAGCCTCCCAAGGAGCTGGGACTACAGGTGCCCGCCACAACACCCAGGTATTTTGTTGTTGTAGTTGTCATTATTGTTTGGCAGGCCTGGGCCAGGTTCAAACCTGCTACCTCTGGTGTATGTGTCTTGTGCCCTAGCTGCTGAGCTACAGTTGCCGAGCCTCTAATAATGTATTTCAATTGCAATTAATATTATAAAATTATTTAGACAAAGAAATTCTTTGACAGTTATTTGTTGAATAGATGAATGAATGTGTATCTACATCAGTGAAAAAAATGCATGAATACATGAATATTCCAGAATATGTTAGAGAATTAGGGTTTATATTCTGTTATTTATACCTCACCCATGTACTGTCTTCATATTATAGTATCAAAGGTACTCTGGAAATAGCAATTTGGTCATTTAGCAAAACTTTATCAATAATTTAAAACTTTGATTTGCAGTTATTTTTTCTCTAATAGTTCAAGCAGTATTACATACATTTCTAAATATTAACTCTGAAGGGTTAAATATGCTACAATACAAATATTTCCATTGTTCAAGTTAATTTTTTCCCCTGTTTTTGAATGATAGTTACACTTAAAATTTAACGGTTAATATTATTAACACTACATTTTAATTGAAAGGACAAGTCCATGTAAAACTTTGCTAGAGCATTTTTCAAAAATTGGAAGAAATAAAAAAATTCAAACCACATATTTTCTGGAATTATAATCTCTTTAAAATTACATTAAGATATATTGATAAATCATCTTAGCATTGAGAAATAAATACCAAACAAAATTAATTATTTCCATCTCCTTTAAGCACGTCACAGTATTGAAGTCAGATTTTGGTTACCCACATTGACAAGTCCTAAGCTGGAAACAAGAATATGTTAGATAAATCTCCTCCATTTATTTCCACTATCAGTATTTATAGAAGGGATTATGAATAACATGAGCATTTTAGTTATCTAAGCTGACATATATTTCAAAGAGCAATGTCCTCAATTTTGTAGGAAAGATAAACAGTGAAAAGGCTTCTAATTAAAAAAGTACACTGTGGTTGCAAAAGAGCTAAGATGGGAGGTCCCTTAATCAACCCCTGGTTTTAACTTAAGCAAATATATTGAAAGTATGGCTGTAAAGCTAAGCTACATAAGCCTTTCTTCTAAATCTGCCTGCAGGCATTAATGCTCAGATTTGAGATGGCATCCTTATTTGCTAAGTGCAAAGATGGTTGCAAAAGAGCTTTTCTCACTTTGAGGATAAAAGCTAAAGTATTCTTTAATTTTGGTTACTGCCTGGCTCATCTCAGTACCATAATAGTTATTTGGCTCAAAACCAAAAAGTAGCAATATAGTACTTACATGTCTATGGATCAAAATTAGATGAAAAATTGCTGTTTCTCATCTCCAAAGCTATTTGCTGCACATTTTATAACCCTCAAGATGCCTTTTGTAATATGTGATAACAGAGCCAACTGCAGCATCTGCCTGGAAAGAGATTACTTTAATTATGGACTCAATGTCCTATTTTCTGCAAGTGATCCCCAGAGACGGGCTTCCTGCCGAAGGAGAGGTGCAAGGATGCACATTAAAGCCTACATGTCAACCTCGAAGAGGTGGATAAAGTGAGACAAGGACACCCGTAAACCACCGTGATTTTCCCAGTCTGTGGTGTGATGGAAGAGTGTATGGTGATAGGTTTTTAATTGTTCTAGCATCTGTCGTTATGGACTTCCGATAGTAAGGGCAAGATGAGTTTACAAAGGCGCAAAACCTTAGACAAATCTACCCAGAAACATACTTTATCAAAAATATTTGGCGCTGTTCAAACTACTCTTGATCCAATTTTTTTTTTTTTTTTTACAAAGAAACAAAGCACTTTAAGAAAAAAATAATACAAAAAGGTTCATTAACTATTCTTTTCTTTTTTTATTTCAGGTTAATGTGAAGGTACAAACAACTAGGTTACAGTATTACATTTGTTAGGTAGAGTCCCTCTTGTAGTTGTGTCTCTGGCATAACTGCAGGAGTGCCATATACCCTTACATGGTGCCCATTAAGTGGGAGCACAGCAATCCCTTCCCTCCTCCCCTTCCTCACCTCCACCCGACTTGAATTGGATTGAGTTCTTCTCTTATGTGGCTGTGTAATGGATCATCTACTGTCTTCATGTTAGTATTGAGTACATTGGATATTTGCTTTTCCATTCTTGGGATACTTTACTAAGGAGAATGCATTTCAACCAAACATTCTTTTCTTTCGCGTTTTCTTCCCAAGTTGAAAAATACATGTGCTTCATCAGTTACTTGCTATAGTATTATTAGAAAGTGAAGCTAAGTGGTTTTCTTGTCAACCCCAGTTCTGGATAGCACATCAAGTGTCTCATTATTAAGAATTCATTTGCCATTCACTATAATAGAGCTGCTCATAATGCATTTCATTTAGAATCAATGTGGATGTGTATTTTGATAGAAATTCTTTATAACTTAACACTGATTTAACATTATGAATGGACACTTAAAGCAAATTATTCCCTGTTCTTTTTTAATTACAAAAACAGATTTCTTGATTTTTTAAAAAAGAAAGAGTGGTTTTTTTTTTTTGTAAGAGCATTGCACATGCATAGGATATTTAGAATTTCATCTGATTTCTTCAAAAGTATAAGCATATTTTGCATTTTTTAAAAGATGGGGGATTATAGAAGAGTAACCATGGAAATTAATTTTAAACTTCAAAAGAGGAATTTAAAGGATTTGCCATGGAATGATTTCATGTGTGGGAGGGAAAGATAGAATAGAAAAGTGTACCTACAATCATATTAGGTGAAAATATGAAGTCTTTTAAATATCACACCAACTATGACAGTCATTATTTTCTGGTGTTAAAATGAAATGCTATTACTATTTTTATACTTGACAAAGAAATCTAAATAAATATATCTTTGGGAATTTTAAATGGTAGTTAACTCTAAAGCATAAATGAAAAATGTAATATTTTTAAAACATTTTCATTTATAATAAATGCCACACTGGAGAGATTTTTTAGAAATATGTCAAATGGATATTTTTATGAGGATTTTTCTATTGTACATCTTATAAATGAACCATTACATGGGTGCTATCAGTATGTCATCAAGACTTACAAATAGGAGAGGGGGGTTAGAATTCATTTCCATTCACCGATATTGAGCAATACTTATGTACTTAAGGAAAAATAGAAACTTATTAGAAGAAGCTGAGTACCTAAATAACCCCACTAAGTCTTTGGTGAAGGGAAAATAATTCCTGATTTTTAAGTTTTTGTATTTTGCTTTTAAAACTCAGGTAGGTTTCTTTATTTTAGATCTCGTATTTGTCACACAATCAGGCATTCTATACAAATAAGTAGCATATATTATAGTATAGAACAAATAAATGTTATTTATTTGTATAGATTTCAGAAAGGCTCATAGGAAGCCTGAGCAGATGCCTTCTTCAAAGATCAAAAGGAGCTAGAATTTTCACTCAAATGAGTACCTGCTTTGTAATTTCAACAACATATTGTACTTTGGTAACTCCTAGCCAGGTTTTTTAAATGAAGTTTTTAATCTAAGGTTTGTATAGGAAATATATACTCCCCTCCCCAACCGTCTGTGCCAGACATTGTGTCTTTCTTTTTTGTGTGTATGCAGGTGTCAAGTCAATGGGTTTTTTTTGTTCCCATATTTCATGTTTGGGTCCGGATACAAAATGTCTAAATTTAGACTTAACAACTTTAAAAAATGACAGAAAACCAATATATACTGCAAACAGATGTTGTTTTTCACATTAAGACTTGACAGTAAATAATATTTCTTTTTAAATGAGGTTTAAAAATCATTTTACTTTCCGATTGTGAAAGCAATGCTTAAATATTACAAAATATAACTAAGCAAATACCCTGTGTATGTACAGATATGCACTGTCACACTGACACGTGCACACATACGCATTCCTATTTACATTATTCTAGAAATAAGAATAGTCAGTATCTTGGGGTCTGTTTCTCTAAACATATGTATGTGTTCAATTTTAGTTTATACAAAACTGGGGCTCGGGCTCTACCATACATTCTATTTTCTTATCTAGCTTTTTTGTACACCTAAAATTACATTATGAATGTTGTACGTATAAGTAGACATCTACAACATTATCCAACTCACATTCTGTTATGCAGAAGTACCATAATGTATTTAATCAATCTCCATATGGACATTTTGTTTGTTTTCATCATTCACTGTTATACAGTTTTCTGATAAAAAGCCTTGTGGCTAATACCCTTTGAACACTTCTAATTATGAAAGTATGTTATTTTTATATTAGAGTTAACTACGAGGTCAGCCTGATAAATTGAAGTCCTAAGACATAAACATAAAACTGTGTTTTGGTTTTTGTACTAAGGCCAGCATCACAAAGAATAATGGTAGTCAACTTTTCAACTTCTAACAGTAATAGTTCTGTATAATAATGTTTGATAATTATTCAAGGTTAAAATAAATGCCACTTTCCTTACTGCTCTTCTCATTACCTAGATATTATTTTAATTAGGAAAACATTATCTCTCATGTTGCAATATTTTCTGTTCTATTGTTGAATTTCAACAAAGTGGGGGTGCTTAATGGGTGCAAAAAAATTAGATAGAATGAACAATATTTGATAGCACAACCAAGTGACTGTAATTGACAATAAGTTAGGGTTTACTTTAATATAACTACAACAGTGGAATTAGAATGTTCTTAATACAAAGGAATGTTAAATGCCTGAAGGGATGATGGATACCCCTAATTACCCTGATTTGATTAATTCACATTGTATGCCTGTATCAAAACATCACATGGACCCTATAGAGATATGCAACTATTATGTACTCATAGTAATTGAAAATAAAAACTTAAAAAAAAATTTCAGGTTAATGTGAGGGTACAACCAACCAGGTCACATGTGGAGTCCCTCTTGTAGTTGTGTCACTGAAAATAAAATCTTTTGAAAATTAAAAAGTAAATGTTTATTTGATAAGGCAAACTAATTCGGATGAAAATAACACATTCTGTCTCCCTCCCAAAGCTAGCTGGAGTGCATGGCCTTGCTGCTAACTAGTCAGTAGTGGGTAAGCCTCTTAGTTTGGTGCTGTGCTTTCAAAAAAATCTTTGTTGTTTTGACTGTATGATTTGAATATAACATTCCCATTTTTTCTTTTGTAGGGAAAATATAAGAAAATGTAAATTCTGGGTGGCGCCTGTGGCTCAAAGGAGTAGGGTGCTGGCCCCATATGTAGGAGGTGGCGGGTTCAAACCTGACCCTGGCCAAAAAAAAAAAAAAAAGAAAATGTAAATTCCACAAATAAATGATAGCTGGCTTTATTACAGTATGTAAACATTCAGTTTCTGAATTCCTAATGGCAGTATTTAATGATGCAGAGCTTTTAAAATTATATACAATTTTCTACTTCTTAGTGTTTTTTTTTAATAACATTATTTGTGTCTATCTTTTCTGACATATTTAGTCTTCACTAGAAAGTCTTTACTTTCTTTACTTTTTTATTTCAAAATATTAAAGGGGTACAAATGTGTTTGTTATAGGGGATACATTGTATGATGCAAAGGGAGGGCTTTTAATTTGCTGTCAGCAGAACGGTGGTCATTATAGCTGACAGGTTAGTTTTTTAACCCCTCTGCCCCCTCACTCTTGATTTCCAAGCCCCTTTACATTTCTTTGTCTGTTTCTGCTCTCACTTATTAGTGACAACATGAAAGTAAATTTTTAATATAAATATTCGTAATCTTTGCTCAAAGAAAATCCTACAGACTTATTCTAAGATGCCATGGTTTACTGTATAAAACTAAGTTTGAGAATAATTAATATCAACCATTTTTACTATTAAGAAAAACCTCTAAAGTCTTTCACCTCGGTATGCCTTTTTTACCTTC